>JAOTAY010034304.1:0-24008 GCA_025629805.1 Erythroxylum baracoense
AGCATGAGATGTGTCGATTTGCCACACTTGGACCCGTTTCTCTGGTCCGACCCGTTCTCTGGAAACGGGATGTTACAGTGGAAGCAGGTTTTAACTCTAAAACTGCTATTTTCTTGTGGTTAACTATTAAGAATAGGTTGAGAATGAAGGACTGCTGGTTCAGAAGTTTTGATCCCCTTTACGTTTAGAGTAAACATGTAAACGAGAGTAGCAATCATTTATTTTTTAAATGTAACTATACCAAATTGGTGTGGAGCAGAATTTTGAATCTGATTAGAATTCCAAGTTTCTCTTTTGACTAGAATGAAGCTTTGAATGATATCATGCGGTACTCCAAATTAGGCCAACAAGATAGTCTTCTTATTAAGACATCCTTTCAGATGGTGATCTACTATATATGGAGGGAGAGGAATAGGAGAATTTACAAGAAGAGGAGCAACATAAGTATGAACTTCCCAAGACAATAGTTAATTTGATTAGAGAGATAATAATAGCCAAAGGGAAGCAAAATAACATCAACCAAGAACTTAGACTGATATAGTCTATTTAATGTTTTGAGATGTATCAATTGTACATTTCTAGTGGTGTAGTTTATTGATGTTTTACTTTTTATGATATGCTTGTAAAGGATTGTGTATAAGTTTCAGCTTTGTTAATATATTTTAGTTTCAAATTCCAAAAGAAAAGCATGCAGCAGGTGGAGAGACACCAAAATGCGCCAATAGAGTGGGAAACAAGGAGCAAAATGGTAATACACAAATAAGTTGGCTAAGGAAAACGATAACGTACATAAGCAGCGGAGGGTTAAGAGAGGTGTGAATAGTATGCATGACCTAGCATATTAATTTATCAAATCAGTGAATAGGGAAAGAGAATAGGGAGCTTGCGGCAGAAACAAAAGGATATGTGAATAGTGGAGATGGATCATAAAGTTTATTTGTCACATCATATAATAGTGGAAAAGAGTAGCTAGGAAATAGAACAAAAGAGAGTAGCGTGAAATAGAGAGAAGCTTGTGACAGAAGAGAGCTTGGAGGTGCAGTGAGAAGGCTACGATAGGGTTATCCACTATAGGTTGAAGCATTTTCTTGGGAGAGACCCATAAAGGGCTAGATGTCTCGACACCTGTTCGAAAGTGACATCGACATCGACAACCTGGGTTAAGTGTATTTCTTTATTTTTGTTGTTTCTTTCTCTCATTAGGAATTGATTATGTTATCTTATGCTGATCGAATTAGGTATTGTGAAAATATGATTTTAATGCATTCATTGAATCGTTTATTTGCAAACCCATTGCTAGAATTTTAATGTAATCCGTAATTGTTATATTGAAATTCATATGTAGCGATTAATGATTTGTAATCATTAGGGATAACATAACTAAAGTTAAATGACGCATCGTATGTGGTTGTTGCTTTGATTAATCGGTTTTCCTAATTCATAATTCCATTGCCTAATTAAATCTAGAGATTGTATCCTAGGTTATTCGGTAGTTAGGTTTAATTAACGATCGTATCTTGATTAAACAAAACCTAAGGGAAAACTTGGGTTAATTATTAACCCATGATTAATAGTTACTAGGAGAGATTTGAGAACAACAAATCAATGAAATATGCTTAACTAGTGTATAGGCCAAGATTGAACTAAAGAATCGGGTCCTATTGAATTCTTCACTTTTATCATTTTTTGCATGTTTTCTTTAATTTGTTTTTATTAGTTTAGTTTAATTTTATTTTCTTCTTTCTAAAACCAAAACCCCCACCCTCCCCCGTTAAACCTAAACACTAGTTAATTTCATTTCATAAACTTTGCATACACTTTCTGTGGGATTGGCCTAGACTCACCACTACTATAGTAGTAATTTAGTTATTTTATTTTGACTAGCGTTACGAAGCACTGTCATAATCTCGAAAAAAATAAAAACAGATGAATCTTAAGCATTATGTTTCATTTTTTTGATTGAAGACTTTAAAGAAAATCACAAAATTAAACTGAAAAGTAAACTAATTTAACTGGACGCAAAAAAACTGAATAGATTAATCGAAGTGGGAAACTCTTGAGAATTAATTTCACTAATTTATTCTCCTATGTATGATCAAGAAGAAATGATTGGATAATTGTCTTACTAAAATTAATAGTTGAGTTCCAAGATCAACTCGAATAATAAGCTAAATCTAACTTTCACATTCGACAAGTTATCAACTAAATTAATTATAAAAAACCGACTGATAATTACCATTTAAGTTAATATATCTCTAATTCTTAACCTAAGTGTCTATAGTTTCTCGTTCCATATTTAACTTCTTCTCTAAATCATTCGTTTAATACCAAAATGATGCAAAGTTTGGTCATGCTTTTATCCATTCAGTTTAGAAACTATAACAAACATAAGACAACAACACAGTAACTCAATCATGCATATTTGACTAAACTAGCTACATTAATTGTCAAGAAAATAAATCATCCCATTATGGAATAAACAAGATTTATCATCTTCATAGACTTCAATCTCATCTTTATCAGTATAAGAGAAGTATTAAAGCAATAAATCAAGTGAGTAAACGAAATGAACTACCAAAAATTAATCGAGTATGAGTCTATCAACTAATAGAGGAGTAACTTTAATAAATAACAAAGGGATAATGCAAAAAATAGGAACAAAATAAACAAATAAAGACCGGATAAGGGAGTTGCGGTGATCTCTTGCCACTCTCAAGCTCTCTGCATTGGCTCTCGCCTTTTGCTTCTAATTAGTTGTCATCCAGATGATCGAAGGCTCCTATTGCTTCCACCTCTCTATTGTTCTTCTTCTTTTCCTCACCTGACAACTCTCTGTGTTCCCTCTCTTCTCCTCTTCTTTCTCTCTATTTTGTGTCCTAGAATGTCCCCAAATGAGTCCTCCCTTGCCACTAGCTTCTCTTCGGTCAATTTGTAGTCTCATTTTAGGTTTAGGTTTTCGAGCCCTTAAACCTGCAGTTTTTATGTAATAAGTTGGACAATTAAAGAAAATGCTGTAATGGGTGTGCATGAGGTGGTCACGAGTGTGATCACCATTGTCACACCCTATAAACATATGTGACATCATTTATGCATGAATTAATTAATTGCATGCATTGTTCACGACCCACTTCATCCTTTCATGCATGATTCTCCTAATTTTTCATGCAGCATTCATAAGATAATCTAACTAATATGCATCAATATTCACACTATTTTCACTTAATTCATCTCACATTTGGATCAAAACAAAAGAATTTGTAACCAAAATCAAGATATAAAGGCAAGCAAAATCAATAGAAAATAGACACAACAAATTTCTCACACTTAAACTATGTTTGTCCTTAAGCAAAATAAAGAATACTAGACTATACAAGAACAAACAATGAAAACAAAAATGTTCCCAAATAATGGTCAAAGATATCAACGATTGTTTCAATAAGCACAACCTGAGAACTTGAAACTTATAATACTCTGTGAACAAATTATTCTCCAAATGCTTAGCCAAAATTAATAAGTGCTTTAACTCAAAGACCATTAACAAGTGTGATAGATACTCACTTCACTCTCTATCCTTTCAAGCATTCAAAGATGGGATATATTCACTCATCGTTCATTTCATGGAAGTAATCTACCATAAGCTTGCTTACATATCCAATCTCGACCACTTATATCAAACATAAACATCAATCCAAAGGTCTTTATTTTTGTTGTAATGGGGCCAACTAAGGGTAGGAAAAAGGAAAGTCACAGTTTAAAATCACAGAACAAATTGAGCATTTAAAGTAATATAAAACAATAAAGCATAAAACATTTAATTCTTTCCTATTAATAAACAAGATTAACACTCCCCTCCCCTCTCTCTCTCTCCTTTTTTTGTCTCTCCTATTTCTTTTCATTTTTTTGTTATCTTCTATTTCCCTCCTTTTCTTTTCTTTTTTCTTTTTTCTTTTTCTTTTTGCTTTTCTTTTTCCTTTTTTATTTATTTATAACAATGATATGAATTTGAGAATAGGTAAAATGTAGAGGAGAGATAGAAATTATTACAACCCTACGCATGCCTAACTCAAAAGCCAAGTATATCCTATGATTCCCCCACACTTATTCAAGAAATTATTCCCTAAACTCAATCATACCCATTCAAATGCTTAATACTTCCTTACGGTAAGTAATATGAAAAAGTTAAATAATCAAAGTTAAGGCTCACATTTTGGGTTTAAAGAAGGAATGGTTTATGTTAAGCTCAAAGGGAGCTCACTAAGGGTAAAATTACGATGGCTTTTAAAGCAAAAAGGGTAAATCCTAATTGCCTTCATCATTTCAATGTTTGCGTAAGATTATGTGATCTTGACTAGTATTTACAAGCAAGTTCTAGAATTCCTTAATCATAAAAGAACATTCTCAGTAAAGAATACTTGAATTTGGTGTTAAATATTTCAAAAGGGCTCAAATTCTTACCAAATGAAAAGTGTCATTCATCTATCACAATAAGCTAATGTCCTTTTAATCGAAATCCCAGTCAATAAGCCCAAGCATGCAAAAACAATCATTCACTCATATTATGCATTTCTAATCCCGATCAAGTTTATTTCATGACCATGAATCTCTAACTACTAAACGGGAAAAACAAACACATAACACAAGTAATTTTATTTATTTATTTAATAATAATCCCCCACTTAAATATCACACTGCTCCTAATGTGATACAAAAAGTAAAAGAGGGATCTAAGACACAAAATAACATGAACAAGTACAAGCATTAAAACTAAAAGAAATTGAACTTACAAGCAGTAAAAATAATAAAAAGAAAAAGATAGAAATATGATACAAAAGTGTGGGTGGTGGTTGTGTTGATGTGGTGTGGAGTATAGGAATAAGCATGACGTCCTACATTGAGGAGTGGAGAACAACTGCGGGGAAGAAAAAATAGAAGAGATTGAAAAATAGGCCTGTACATATGTACAAAGCAAATAGATTAAGTCGAGTTTCACTAAAAAAGAATAACAAACAAATAATTGAAAAACAAAACAGAAATTGTATGGGTTGCCACCCATTTAGAGCGTCTTTAATGTCTTTTAGCTAGGTATCTCAACCGTCATGCTCAAGGTAGATCACTTAAAATGATTGATTCCACTGTTTTCTTCTCTTCACTAGGATTTTTCTCCAAGAATTTGCTAACCTCTCCCTTAGTTGCATCGTCTAGCAATTGACAACACTTATCAATTTCTTTCACCAAGACCAGCTTCTTTTCTTCTTCTTCCTGTAATGCGGAATCAAGGTCTATAGAATTAAATTGATCAACAAGAGAGAATTCTTCATAAATAGTAGTAGTAAGAATGTCTTTAACATTAAAGATTGAAAATTCTACTATTTCTCCCAAAACAGTCATACTTAATTTCCCATTCTTCATATCAATCAAGGAATTGGTAGTGGCCATAAAAGGCCTCCCTAGGAGTATGGTTTGCTCCTTCCTTTGCTCTTTAACCTCCCCTATATCTAAGACCACAAAGTTTACAGGGATAATCAATCCGTCAACCTTCACTAACATATCTTCCATTATTCTTTTTAGAAAACGGATTGACCTATCAGCTAATTGTAAGCACAAATTGGTAGGTCTTAACTGTCCTAGATCCAGCTTCTCATAATAGAGTGAGACATAAGGTTTATACTTACTCCAAGGTTAAGTATACCTTTAACCTCATCCTTATTACCTATTGATACTTTCACAATAAAACTCCCTGGATCTTTCAGTTTTGGGGATAATTGACCCTGAAGAACTGCACTCGCTACTTCCGAAACTATCACCTTCTCGTTGGGCTCAAACTTTCGTTTCTTAGTGCTTAGTTCCTTGAATAACTTCACATAATCTGGAATGTTCCTAATCACATCTAATAAGGGAAGATTAATGTTAACCTTAGAAAGCATGTTATATAAGTATGAAAGCTGCTCATCTTGTTTCGATTCCGTAAGATGGCTTGGATATGAAATTGGTGGTCTATAAAGATTTGTCACTTTATGCAGTTTTTGTCCTTTATCGTCCTTGGTGTCATGTTAATGTTAACCGTAGAAAGTGATAAGTGTGAATTGCATCGTATTTTAGGGCTTAGTTAATACATATTTAATTGTTAATTCAATCGTTTAGTATATGTTTAGGTTAGAATTGTGTTAGCTTGCTAATTATTTATGTTTGAAGTGTTTTAAGGGTTAGTACAAGTATTTAAGCTTAATTATTATATTTTTGAGATACCTTGATGTGTTTGTTAGTGTATAGGAGTCAATATCGAATAACGGAGAAGTTTCGGAGACACTAGGGCTGAAACAACGGCGCACGATCATGGCACAATAGGTCACGACCGTGACAGAAGCACTAGAGTCGTGATAAAAGCCCAAGAAATTGCCCACGATCGATCATGATAGAAGGCTCAGATGTAGCCCAAGATTGTGGCATGTAGGGCCATGATCGTGGCCTGCATCGAGCAGACACATAGACAATCAAAAATGTCAAGTTTCAAGGGATTTTTTTGAACCTTTTAAACCACCAAAATACCCTAGGGCTGCTCAGAACATGAAATGTATTTAAAGAATAAGACAGAGAAGAGGAAGGAGCTTTTGGAATTAGCCACTTTTAAAGAAACCCTAGAGAGAATTGTCGAGAGATAGAGAAAGAGAAGAAGGAAGAGAGAAGTGGAGAAGAAGTTGACTCGATGTACATCCCGAATAAGGATTTTCTCAACATCGCTACCTCCCGACTCTATTCAGATCATGTTTCCTATTTATTTTCCAATTTTATTATTGTATAAAATTACGAATAACAGTATGATGATAGGATTTTTGAATGTTGAGATGTTCTAAACTCACTTTCCGGGGTTTTATCTTTGATTTAATGAAATTTGATTATTTGTGTTTTTACTGGATTTATTGTGATTTAATTTCTACAATTGCATAATTCAGTGATAAACTGAGAGGGTGAATCGAGTAAAAAATAATTAAATTGAGCTAAGAGAGTTAGGTGATTTAATAGGACGAGAATTAAATCAAATCAGTAAATTGTGCGAACAGAGATCTTGCATATGTTCCCGGTAGTTTTGGACAACTTCAGATCTAATTAGAGTTTTGGATAGATTGTTAATCGAGAGATTACAATTCTCATAATCTGGTTAGGGTTTAAAAATTAAAGTTAATGTTTATAACTCGAGAGAAAGTAATCAATCCTAGGATCATCTAGAACTAATAATCTAGTAATTCATAATCGATTAGGTTAGCATTAAAGATAGGTAAAATTTCCCTTTCTTTTAATTGGTAGTTCCTTAGGTTGATTCTTGAGTGTGCGTTGCGATTGCTAAATTGTTAATATTTTGTGATTGATTTTTAAATTGAATTGCTTGATTAAATTGCATTCTTATTTTAGTTTTGTTACATTTGAATTTATGCGATTTATTTTGGCCTTAGATTTTAGGATTAGATTATCCCTGCTCATGGGATTGACACCTTAGGTACTACGCGAATGACCCGTGCACTTGTGGATTATCAAGGTTAATTAATTAAACGTTACACACATAAAAAAACCATAGTCAAGTTTTTGATGCTGTTATCGAGGAGACAATTAGCTTAGTTGTATAGTTTAAAGTGTTTATTTAATTTTTAATTTTTATTTTCGTTCTTTCTTTCCATTTCTAAAATCGTGCTCTTGTATGAACACAAGAGTCATGAGAAGATTGAGTCGTGCAACTAAAACCTTAAATTTAGACGTCACTCAATTAGAACGATCCATTAGGACGATCCATTAGGAAAGCTCGGCGTGAAGAAGAAGAAGAGGAAATCACAGAAGCAACAATGGTCAAGGAATTTTGGCAAGATTTGGACCATGGAGTGAACTAGGGACGTCAACAATGGACCCTTATGGACTTCATAAGACCAGGATTCAATGCAACTAACTAAGGAGTAGCCAGTCCACCTATATAAGCTGCATCATTTGAAATCAAACTAGCTCTCCTAAACATGCTTCAATAGAACGTGTAGTTTTACGGACTAATGAATGAAGATCCTAACGCATACATAATTAACTTTCTTGAAATCTGTGATACCTTTAAGTACCATCAGACGTCAGAAGATGCAGTCAGAATTAGGTTTTTCCCTTTTACCTTTAGAGATAGAGCAAATGCTTGGTGTCATTTCCTCAACCCAGCCAATGTCACGACTTGGGATCAGCCAGTTTGTGCCTTTTTAGATAAGTATTTTCCCTTGACCAAGACTACGAAGATCATCAAGGAGATTACTAACTTCCAACAAAGTGATAGGGAATCAATCTATGAAGCATGGGAACCATATAAGGATTTGCAATGGAAATGTCCACACCATAACTTACCCAAGGAATTCTTGTCGTAAACATTATATAACAGAGTAACCCCACATACGAGAGGCATAATTGACACGGCTTCAGGAGGATCATTGATGAGAAAGACGGTAGATGAAGTGGAAGAGCTAATAGAGGAGATGCTGAGTAATAACTGCATGTGACTAACGAGCAGAGTAGATAAACTACTATATTCTGAGAACAAAAAGGAATTGTAGCTATTGATCAAATGACGGAAATGCAAGAAAAAATTGATAGCTTAACTCGACAGCTCAACAACATGAATGCTTCGTGCTCAAGTTTGGTGAAAACCATGCAACTTAAGTGTGAACTCTGTGGACAAATGGACCATGATACGGTGGACTGTTTCTTGATGAAGGAAAGTGATCCAGAGTAAGTGAATTATATGGGAGCTCAATATGGACAAGGATGGGGAAATAATCCCTACTCCAACACTTATAATCCTGGGTAGAACAATCAGCCTAACTTCTCATGAACAAACAATGTTGGAGGACAGTTTAGACCTCAAGGATAATCAGGCTTCCAATAAGACAAACAAAGCTCAATGGAATCCAAATTAGCTAGGATTTTAGATAAGTTTGGAACTCTAGATGATGTAAAAAAGAAGTTAGAAGGCAAATTTGAACAAGTAACAAATAACCATGCCTATTTAATCCATAATTTAGAGGTCCAAGTGAATCAATTGTCAAACTCTTTCTCTATGCGAAATGTGGGAAGTTTTCCTAGTACTTCAGGAACAAAACTAAGAGAGCAACTAAAGGCTATTACACTTCAAAGTGGGAAGGAATTTGAAACATCCATAAAGATAATAGAGGAGCTTGTTCATTATGTTCAAAAAAATCAAGAAAAGGAGAAAGAAGTGAATATGACCGAATACCCTCCTTATGTTGCCCCTCTACCATATCAACCTAAGATCCCTTTTCCTTAATAATTACAAAAGAAGAAGCTAGATGCCCATTTTGCAAAATTCGTTGAGAAATTAAAGACGCTATAGATAAATTTCTTATTTGTAGAGGCTTTGGAACACATGCTAAATACGTAAAATTTTTAAAGGACATATTATCAAAGAAGCGTACTTGGGAAGATAATCAGATAGTAGCTCTAATTGGCACCTATAGTTCCATAATAACCAGTCAGATGCCATCTAAATTGTCTAAGGACTTTCACAATACCCTGTATGGTTAGTGAGTTTGAATTCACAAAGTGTTTATACGATTTAGGTGCAAGTATTAACCTTATACCTTTATCAATATTCAAGAAGTTGGGACTGGGTGAGGTCAAGCCAACATCGATGTTAATTCAGTTGGCTGATCAATCCATTAAAAGACCACTTGGAATAGTGGAAGATGTTTTGATGCAAGTGGACAAGTTTATCATTCCTGTAGATTTTGTGGTTCTCGACTTTAAAGAAGATAAGAACTGTCCACTAATCCTAGGCCATTTATGAATATAGGGAAAGCAATAATTGACATTCACCAAGGGAAATGAACACTTCAAATAGGCAAGGATTAGATCGAATTCAATATTAATAAGGTTTTAAAGAATCCAACTACGAGCAGCGCATGCATGAAGGTCGAAATTATGGATCAAATTTTGCAAGATTAAGTTGACAGTTTTATCGTAGAAGTACAGTTAGTGGAAGTAGAGAGAGACAATGGATATCAGAAACTTGAATATAAAGGAGACGATGAGATGGAGGAGTCAGATGTTTAAATGCATCAATATAAATTGGTTCGAACCAAAGCACCCATACCACCATCTATAGAAAAGTCACCCACATTAGAGCTTAAACCTTTACCTTCACATCTCAGATATACCTTTCTAGGTGAAGGTAAAATTTTACCGATATCAATCAATTGAATGAAAAACAAGAAAGTAAGGTGGTAGAAATTGTTAGAAAGTGAATGAAAGCCATTGGATAGCAAATTGCTGATATCGAGGTATAAGCCCAAATGTTTGCATGCACTGAATAAACCTAGAGGAAGGATGTAGAACGGTGAGGGAGCGTCAACAAAGGTTGAACCCTAATATGAAGGAGGTGGTCAAGAAGGAGATAATCAAACTCTTAGATGCAAGAATAATTTATCCCATCTCTGGTAGTGAATGGGGTCAGTCTAGTACAATGTGTACCTAAGAAGGCTGGAATGACGGTAATAAAAAGTGATAGTAGAGAAGTAATTTAAATAAAAATGGTCACGGGATGGAGAGTATGCATAGATTATCCAAACTCAACTCAGTGACTAAGAAAGATCATTTTCCTCTCTTGTTTATAGACCAGATGATAGAAAGGGTAGCTAGACATTCGTTTTATCGCTTCTAGGATGGATATTAGGGATATAATCAGATCTTCATTTACCCTGATGATCAAAAAAAGACCACATTCACCTACCTTTATGCTACATTCGTGTACGGACAGATGCCTTTCGGACTATGCAATGCCCCGACTACATTTCAAAGATGTATAATGTCTATCTTTGCCAATATGTAGAAGATGTAATGGAGGTGTTCATAGATGATTTTTCAATTTTTGAAGATTCTTTTGAGATGTGTTTAACTAATTTGGATAGAGTTCTTCAAAGATGTGAAGAGTCACACTTGGTGTTGAATTGAGAGAAATGCCATTTTATAGGGCAAGAGGGGACTAGCTAGGGCACAAAATCTCAAACCAAGGATTTGAAGTTGAAGGAGCAAAAACAGAAGTGATAGAGAAACTTTCACCGCCAAGCAATGTAAAAGGTGTGCGAGGATTCTTAGGTCATGCAGGATTTTACCGTCGATTCATCAAAGGTTTTTCACAAATCGCAAGACCTTTGACAATCCTTTTAGTTAAGGATGTGTCCTTCCTGTTTGATGACAAGTGTATGTCTGTGTTCAACAAACTAAAGGAGGCATATTAGCACCAATTCTATCACCACCAGACTAGACACTTCCATTTGAAGTTATGTGTGATGCATGCAACCAAGCCATAGGTTGTGTATTGGGCCAAAGGAAAGATAAAAGATTGCATGCGATTTACTACGCCAGTAAGAACCTTGCAAGACCTCAGCTGAATTACATCACTACAAAGAAGGAATTACTTGCGGTAGCGTATACATGTGATAAGTTTCGACAATACCTTTTAGGGTCAAAGGTAATCGTATTCATTGATCATGCGGCATTAAAATACCTTTTCAACAAAAAAGATGCAAAACTAAGGCTCATTCGATGGGTGTTACTTTTATAGGAATTTAATATAGAGATATGAGATAAAAAGGGAGCATAAAATGTGGTTGCAGATCACTTATCCATACTGGAAGGAGGGGAATGCAAGCCAAGCGAAGATATTAATGAAAATTTTCCTGATGAAACCCTGATGTTACTTGAAAGTTTAACTACACCATGGTTTGTCGATATCGCAAATTATGTTGCTAATGGTAAACTTCCTTCAGATTTATCTTACTAACAAAGAAAGAGATTCTTGCATTATTCTAACCAATAAATATGGGATGAGCCAATTTTATATAAAGCATACCCTGATGGGTTGATGCGACGATGTGTTCCAGAGGAAGAAATGTTAGATATCTTAAAGCAATGTCATGAAGGTTAGAATGCTGGACATTATAGAGCTAACAAAATAGCGGCTAGGATACTTGAGAGTGGATTTTATTGACCACAATTGTTTAAAGATGTTCAGAGAATAGGTAACATCTCCAAAAGAGATGAGATGCCTTTATCCAACATTTTAAAAGTGGAAGTCTTCAATGTATGGGGCATCGACTTTATGGGTCCTTTCCCATCTTCAATAGGAAACATGTACATTTTAGTGGGGTGGATTATGCTTCGCGTTGGGCTGAAGCAATGGAATCTCTAACCAATGATGGAAAGGTGGTACAAAAGTTCATCAAATGGTTATTTAATTTGTTTGGAGTGCCAAGTAAGATAATAAGTAAGGGAGGTATACATTTTTGCAACAAATCTTTTGATGATCTCTTATACAAATATGGAGTGTACCATAGTGTTGCTACACCTTACCATTCACAAACTATTGGCCAAGTGGAAGTTGTCAATCAAGAACTGAAATGAATTTTGGAAAAGACGGTGAACAACTCCAGGAAGGATTGGGCAATAAAGTTAGATGATGCCTTATAGGCTTATAGGATTGCTTTCAAAACACCTATTGGAACAACTCCTTATAGGCTTGTGTATAGAAAAAATTGTCATTTGTTGGTTGAACTAGAACATTGAGCATATTGGGCGATTAAAGCATTAAATTTTAATTGGAAGCAAGCAGGCAAAAAAGAGACTTCTGTAACTGAACAAACTTGAAGAGTTTCGTTATAATACATACAAAAATGCCAAACTTTTCAAGGAAATGGTAAAGAAATGGCACGATTCTCGATTTAAACAAAAGGATTTTAAAGTAGGAGACGCGATTCTACTATATAATTCAAGGTTGAGGCTATTTCCAGGGAAGTTAAAATCTCAATGGAGTGAACCTTTTACGGTCATTCAAGTTTTCGACCATGGAGCCCTCAAATTGGAAAATGCTAACAAGGAAACTTTTAAGGTCAACGAGCATCGTTGCAACCTATATCTTAGAGGAACGATTCCCAAGGGCAAGGAAGTGATTTCCTTCTGTTCAAAAAATTAAGAGGCCTCCATGGATGCAAGGTCAAGCTAAGGACCATAAATTAGCACGTTTAGTAGTGTGATTGAAATCGTTAGGTTTAGTTAGAGTTATTTTGAACTTTCAATAAAACTTTAGTAATTTGAATTGTTCTAGGATCACTAATTCCCTCACTCTCTTTAAGAAATTCCTAGATTAGACAACAATCTCAAGGGTCTAACCAACACCATCTCTATCTCCATCGCCGTAAGGCCTTGCTCTAACCCTTTTCTTTTACCTTTAGTCTTTACTTACTTTTTGTTTTACTTTAATTTTATGTTTCTTCTTTCCATCTGTGTTTGTTTGGCCCCTTCTCACATTGAGGACAATGTATTGTTCAAGTGTGGGGATGGTTATGTGTTTTGATTTGAATGTGGGTTTTGCATATTATATAATAGTTATTAGATTGCATTTTATGAATCGTGTGAATATGTCAATGGTTTAGATGGATTGAAATTTATTTAATTTTGAACATAGTCTATTAGGTTGTAGAGAATCATTAACTTGCAAAAATTAGTGAATTGGGATTCTTTGGTTAAATATGCAGCCTAATTAGGATTTAGTGTTAAGTTATAAACCTCTAAATTGTCACATTCATTCATAATTTAAGGTCTTTTGACTTAAGTAGCTTTGCTAGTATTTTTTCATGGAAACAAGTAGCTAAAGCAACAAGGTAAGCGTTAAATAAATAAAAATTGTGTTTGTTAATGTTAAATAAATTACCATTATGTTGGCCTTCAGGTTATGAATAAAGCTAGTAGCTAGTTGAGAACGTGATGTAGCTAAGTAACCGGATCGACATGAATCACAAATGTGTGCCTTCGCGTCAAAAGGCTATAATGACGTTTCAACTAAGCATTTTTAATAAAAAAATGACTTAGTCAAGTAACTGGATCGACATTCATTCCCAATATTTGCCTCTGAGTAAAAGACTAGGTCCTTGTTTAAATAATAATAATAATATAAAAAAATTTAATTATAACCTACCGAACTTGTAATATCTTGACTTTTCATGAAAACATACTTAGGAGTGCTTACAAAGTTTGAATGACCAAAGAATTATTAATGTGTGTGTGCAATTGAAAAGGGTAAATAAATTAACACTTGGATCTGAATCAATATGTATATTTAGTTCAAAGCCCCTAGTCACAGATTTTGTTTGTTAATGATTTGATATGACTTGAATGATTATGTTTTAAATTAAATTTATTTCATGAAGTTGAAGTCGTTATCTTATTACTGCATTGTGTGTTCTGTGTTTGTTGATTTGTTTGCTTGAGGACAAGCAAGCAATTAAGTGTAAGGATGTTGATAAGTGTGAATTGCATCGTATTTTAAGGCTTAGTTTGATATGTATTGAATTGTTAATTCAATTGTTTAGTATGTGTTTAGGTTAGAATTGTGTTAGTTTGCTAATTATTTATGTTTGAAGTGTTTTATGGGTTAGTACAAGTATTTGAGCTTAATTATTATATTTTTGAGGTACCTTGTTGTGTTTGTTAATGTTTCAGGGGTTAACATCCAAGAATAGAGAAGTTTTAGAGACATTAGGGCCGAAAAACAACCTATGATTGTGATACAAAAGACCACGATTGTAACAGAAGCCCAGGACATGACCCATGATCATGGCCTGCCTACCACGATGGTGATAGAAGGCTCAAATGTGGCCCATGATTGTGGCATGTAGGGCCACGATTGTGGCCTGCGTCGGGCAGATGCACGGACACTTAAAAACGTCAAATTTCGAGAGATGTTTCAGACCTTTTGGACCCTGAAAAAGCCCTAGGGCTACTCAAAATACAAAAGGTATTTAAAGTGTAATATCCCGTCTTTCCATACTGAGGGTTAGGACTCTAGAACATTGTACATAAGAAATAACATTGAGAATATATGAAGGGCATTACATTCACTTACATATTATTAGTATACACACACATGAATTATGATTTTTTGCAAACATTGCAAAGACTATATATACACTCAATTGACATATTCTGGGGTAAAAAAAAGTTTAAAATGTTTGTGATGTGAATTGTGAATTATTATATCTTGAATTTTTGGTTTGATGGTTATCAATTATTGATTTGGAATTTATTTGTTAAAATTAGGAGATTTATAAATTTATGTGTATTTTTGGACTAGGAAAAATGCCAAGTGGCAAGACAAAGTAACATATGGACAAAAATTAGGATGACTAAGCCTATAAATTGAGTGACACATGGCATTAGGATTAATTGAAAAATGGTTTAGATAACTGGGTGAAAAATGGACTAGAGATTGAGAGACAAATAAATTGATTATTAAGAGTCATATGGTAGCTTAAGTAAAAATACAAGTGGTATGGTTCTTAATATGGTAAGTGTCATTAAACTCACCATGTTTTTAACCCTCACGTTATACACATTTAAGACATAACCATCTTTCATTCTCACTTTTCACGACATGCTCTCATCTTCTTCTTTCTTCTCTCCATTCACAACACAGTCACCAACCGTCACCACGTTGAGTTTTTGTTAAAAGCCTACACTAGCCACTCCAAAATTTCTGTTATCTTCATCTTGTTACTAAAAACCAAGCCTATTTTACCTTGACAATTTAATGATCATGTAAGCTTGGAAGAGCTAGGTTTTCTTGATGATTTGAAGAGGCTTTGGAGTTCAACAAATAAGTGAATCATTGACTTCTAGTGATATATATAGCATAACATATATGATGATAGTTTAAGGATGGATTGATTGTGTTAAAGGAGTTGAAAATGAGCTAAAACGTTGATGAAGAAATGAATATATTGATGTTCTATTTTTGTATAAATGATAAACAATAGTTTATGTATTGTTGTATGGATGATATTGAGATGGAATTGAGTTGAAAATGATAAGGAAATGAAGCCTAAATGTAGAACTATAAAGAAGATATGTTTGATGTAGTAAGTAAGGGTTAAAATCTGTAAAAATTTAAAGAGAAAGGATGAAGAAATTTTCAGATTACATAACCCACGAACGTGGGAATGCCTCCACGATAGTGGGAAATGCAAGGAAATGGAGAGAAATGTTTGGATGACACATCCCACGATCGTGGGAATGTAACACCCCTACTGGTATAAGGTACATACCGGAACACCGATATGACATTCCAGTATATACCCTATAACAATGGCGTGTTACAGCCTCACTTTCACTTTATCACATGGTAATTTAGCCTGCTGAATCATGGCATCAACTAAATACAAGAAGTCACCAATTTTTTTTAAAATTAAATTTCCTCTTTTCATTTTATAAATACCGAATGTACATACATTTTAGCTTTCCAAAAATCTGTACATGCACATCATCATATCCTAATACAAAATATACTATATGAAAGAGGAAATACAAAAGATCTAACTAAATCCTTCAGTCCAGCTGACCGACCTTTGAGCCATATCTTCTTCACAAAAGTACAAGAATTAAGCTTCTTGTACGGTCTCTCAGTAGCTAGAATCCTCTCTGTATCCTGAAATGTCAACGTGTAATTTTGAGTGAGTTTTGCGAACTTAGATGAGGTAACTATTATCGATGGTTCACTAAATTCGTGCATCACATCAATACATGTAACATATTTTTCACATCTTTGCATATTCATAAACATCACTTTTCACTTTCAGAACAATCATAATGATCATTTCATTCAAGTAAAATACACACATCGAATATAAATGCAATGCACGTAAAACTCGCATTCATTTATTGTTGTCGTTGTGACCGAGTGCCTCTTTTTCTAGCCCATATCCCTTAATGGATACCGAGCTGTATCAAATAATGTCCCATATCCCTTAGTGGATACTGGGTACATTCACAACTGAGCCCGAGGCTCTGATCACAGTCTGAGCTTTAAGCTCTTTATCCTGGCGACTCCAGTCACAACGTCTTTTATCTTTCATGTATTCTAATACTGAATTGATTCACATATTATGTTCAATCGGTCACATGCTTGCACATTCACATTCAAATCACATCGGACCCAAGGTCCAGCATTCAACATCATTGTTGAGTAACATATATTCCGTCCCATTCATATACAAGGACCACTTCAATATCACGATCATTATATCAGAATCTTCAGACCTTCATGTCTGAAATTTAACAATCAAACCACATTCATAGATAATTCAGATCAGAAATTAAATAAACAAATAATTAAGTGAGACCGTCTAGGTTACTCACAGATTGCTTTGGAAGCTATTGCCTCGAAGTTCCGGAAACGTCGGGATGTTGATGTTCCAATTGCTCCTCTATAACAAACAATATACACATATCATAATTTAGCACAATAATAAGTATTCATTTATGCATATGTATGTATATGAAATATGTACAATGCATGTTCATGACAATCCCGGATATCTTTCCATTATTCTCATCACATAATCATACAAAATTCCAAACTCATACAAGTATCATTTATACTTATGGTTTATACCTCAATAAAACCATTAAAAAATCGAAATTTATAACTCATTTCTTCAAATTCAGATTTTTCCTAAAACACACTTTTCGGTCAACTTCCCAAGTTCTTTTTGCCTAAGAAAATGAAGTCATTCAAGGGTACTCTTCTAGAAAATTGTTCGTCTATCTCTTTAGTTTTTAATGACACCAAGATCATTCAATTTGATTCAGTATCCTATGAGTTATGCTCATAATACCACAGACTGTGTATAATTGAACTTTTGGTTAGTTCATGATCATACCCTCAAATTTTATAACTCATAACTTTCAACTCAGATATCTAAAAATTACAAACTTGGTACCAATTGAAAGATAAGAGAATTAAACACAACTTTTGTGAAGACACCTTTGCCTGATTCAGCCTATATCCATTCAGTTTTTATGAAAACATCAAAATATAATTTCTGTCTCGGGTAGTACTATAACCTCAATCGAGACTCAATTTTTGCACCAAAAATTGAAAGTTTTAGAGATAGAATTAAATTTAGACTTCTTTAAGAAAGTTGTAGAATTATGTCTCTAGTTTAATCTGAATTAAAAAATCACCTCATTTGGACATCTACAGCTCAAGATATCATCAAAAAACCAACACATGTTCAGAGGGCATCTCCCGCGCATCACCTACGATCACAACTTCGGCAGCATTGCGATCGTGACGCGAGACTTGCATCTGGCCGAAGCGCCCTCCTTTCCCTTTTTTTTTTCTTTTCTGAACTTCACATCCATTTTACACCTAGAAAATGAGGTTTTTTTGTCAAAGTCATCTTCTAAATAATTGTTCATCTATGTCTTAAGATTCAAAAGAATCTAAGTTCATACAATTTGGCTCAGTATTATGAAAGTTATACACAATTTACTCCATGCTGTTTAGAAACAAAGAGAAAAATCTGAAACTCAACTTCAAGACAATTTTCAACACTCTTAGGGATAGAATTCAAACTCAATCTCTTCATGAAATTTGTATTCATTTGTCTCTAGTTTAATATAAATAAACAACCATCCTATTTGGATATCTGTAGATTAAGATATGTGAAAAAATCTGATACATGTTCAGGGTGCATAAATCTCAAGTGCACTTATTTATCCAACAAAAATTAAGTCACAGCCATGCAACATCAGTGCATGGCCATGCATTCCAAATTATCCAAGCCACAGGTGTGCAACCATAATACACGCCCGTGCACACCAACAAACAAGTCATGGCCGTGCAATCTTAACACACGGCCGTGCACTCCTAACTTCAGACCAAATTTTCAGATTTGTTTTCCACATCATTTTTGTCCCAATTTTATCACTCAAACTCTCCCAAATGATTTTATATGGTTAATATTTTTTGTGGAGAAGTAATGCCAAGTGTTTCGAGTCCAATGGTTCAAGTCCCATGTCATTTGGAGGTCAGGAGAAGGAGATATAGCCAAAATACTAAAATATGTTCAAAGTTGTCTCTCTTTTATAACGTGCTTTTCTTCTTTTCTTCCGATACCGCAATTTCTTCTTCTTCTTCTTCTCCTCTACTCAAACCAACATCTCTAACTTAACTCAACCCCATTTTCGAATTCATTTAACTCAATTCATCCATAAACAAAGTCAAAATCCCAGATTAAAACATAACCATCAAAATAGAAGGTCACACTTACGCATATCTCCATTTTTCGACACTTCCTTCACTTTCATTTTTCTGCATACTCTTCATTTTTTGACTCTAACTTTCATTTAAACATTCATTCTCATCTCTAGGCATCACCATATACCTATTCCTTCACTCTAAACTCATTTTAAATCTAAAAACACTCAAAAATACTCACGTATAACAATTAAGACATCAACAGAAACAAAGCATTTACATATTCATTTATCACGAATTTTCTACATTAATCTCATACACATTTTTATTGATCTTTCAACTCCAAAAATTATTTTAACACTATCTTATAACATTTTGATCATCAAATATTCAAAATCAACACATCGAAAATTTCCATATCTTAAAAGCCACGATGTTCATGAAAACAAACATTTTTCCTCATAATGATGTAATGCGAAATAATCACCAAATTTATCTCATATACTAACATCTCATAAGGATTAACATGTACTTACTTCATAACACTCCAAAATCTTCAAAACCCAAAAAGCCCTAACTTGTTGTGCATCCACATATACCATCTTAAAGGTGGTTTGGGTTAGGTTTTTCTTGAGGCAAAAGAAATAGATATCAAGTAGGAATAGAAGGGTAGACGAAAGTAAGGTGAAACTTTGGTGAAGGTTTGGTGAATCAAAAAAAATCAAAGAAGAGAAAGTTTGAAGAATAAAGCTACGAAGAAGATAAGAACTAAGTTATGATCAACAGTAACTTAGTCTTTCAACTTTAAAAGTGATGAGACTTGTCTTCTCAACATAAAAATATACTAAAACTTAATTTAATAAGTGACACATGTCAATTATCTATCTCCCAAAGCTTTAAGTAGTTTTACCAATAAAACTAGTCTAGTCATCTTCAATTTTTCTCCAAATGTCTCCAAATTTTTCATTACCATTTCTTAAAAATTCCCACAGTCATCTATATAAAAAATCCTTCATTATCATTTATTCTTATTTCTATCTCCATTCATCAATTTACTCACCACTTGACATTTTTCCTTGACCAGTAATGCCCAACATTTTTTGGACATTTTCCTAAAATTTACCAAAAATTTTAAATCACAAAGTACACTCTCCAAATCAGTTTTCAATACAAATAATTCATAATTCCAATTATAATCACATTTATAGATCAATTATACCCGAAATGTCAATGAATGCATATACAATTATTTTAATGTGTGCAAAAATTCAAATTCACGTGCGTATATACTAACATTATACGTGAGCATGAAATGCATTTGTCTTAATCTCTCTTTAATCTCATATGTATCAAATTTTAGGGTTCTAATCCTTAGTATGGGAATGGGATGTTAGATAACCAACCAACTCTCAAGCATCTGATCAATAAAAGGAAGGGGAAAGTGGTCTTTACGAGTAGCATAATCTAACTTTCTATAATTAATACATACTCGCCACCTGGTTTACACTCAGCTGGGAACCAACTTGCCTTCCTAGTTTGTCACAACAATGATTTCAGACTTCTTTGGAATTGCCTGGACAAGACTTACCCACTTACTATCAAAAATCGAATAGATAACCCCAGTATGCTTCAGCACCTCCTTCTTCACAACTTCCATCATTAGAGGATTCAGTTTACGCTAAGCTTGCCTTGTGGATTTTGCATCCTCCTCTAACAAAATGCGGCGCATGCATATGGAAGGACTTATCCCTTGGATATTTGTGATAATCCACCCGATAGCTTTCTTATGCTCTCTTAGCGTTCGAACCAGCCTCTCCTCTTGATTTGAAGTCAATTCGGCTGAAATGATAACTGGGAGAGTCTGTTTATTTCCCAAATAGGCATACTTCATATGAGTAGGGAGTGGCTTTAATTCCAATTCTGGTGCCTGCACATCAAAAGGTAACAACTTTTGGTGAGCTTCAGACAGTTATATAGAAGCCAAATCATACCTTTTTGGAGAGATTTCCAATGAATCCAAGGCAATTGTCATTTCCACAAGCTCTTCTCCCATCTTAACATCAATGTTGGCTTCTACTTCCATATCCTTAGTTAAAACCATTTCTAAATGATCCCTGCAACTTAATTTAAACATTTCCTGTACCAAAGGATCAATCACATCAACAGAAAAATACCATGATCATTAAAGGATGTTTCATGGCATCAAAAATATTGAACTGAATCACTTCCCTATCAAATTCCATTTTCAGGTTGCCCCTACGAACATCTATCTTAGTTTAAGCCATATTAAGAAATGGTCTCCCCAGTAAGATAGGTATCGAATTACATGAGGTGTGATCATTCATATCCATAACATAAAAACCTGCAGGAGACACTAACTTATTCACCTACACCAAAACATCCTCAATTACACCAATAAGCATTAGTGTGGTTAGCCAGTTATATGATTACACTCGTTTCTTTCAAAGGGTCCAATTTCAAAGAAGCATAAATCGAATGAGGCATCACATTAATAGAAACACCCAGATCCAACATAGCTCTATTGATCATAGTATTACAAATTTTGCAAGGAATGGTAAACATACCTAGATCCCAGTATTTTGGAAGCATCTTCTTTTTGAATACCACCGACACATTCTCACCCATCTTCACTTTCTTATATCCCCTCAGTTTCCTCTTATGTTTACAAAAATCTTTGAGGAATTTGGCACACCTTGGTACTTGGTTGATTGCCTCAATCAAAGGTATATTGACTTCCACCTTTCAAAAAGTCTCCAATATCTCTTTATCTTTCTCCTCCTTGTTTGGTCTTGTCAATCTGCTAGGAAAAGGTGGAGGGTTAGTTTTACTAATATTGGGACTTTCGAAATTTACCTTCATACTTGATGATGGATTTTTTTCCTTTCCCAATTCCTTCTCAATCTCTTCCTCAATAGCAGTCCTTAATGGGGTTCTCTTAGGATCTTCAATCTTCTTTCCGCCCCTTAAGGTTATAACACTAACATTCTTCAAGTTTACCTTAGGTTGGGATGGAAATTTTCCTCCACTTTGCGATTCTAGTCGATTGAGCATCACTGCCATCTGTCCCATTTGATTTTCCAAATTTTGGGTGTTTGTTTTTTATTCCTGTCAAATTTGTTATACAACTTGCTGAAACAACTGTCGCATATTTCGTTGGAATTGCTGCATATCCTGTTGTAGTTGTAAATTATTAGCAGCAAAATTCTTAATAAGATCTTCTAAAGATGTACTTGAACTGGAAAAAAAAAAGCTCCTTGTGCTCCTTGTGACTAATTTTGGAAGAAATTTTATTGTTAGCTTCCTCCATAACTTGAGTTGGGGTGATCCCTCCAACCTCGGTTATACGTCTATAAGTACAGGTTGTATTGGTTAGGGAAGTTTCCTCCTGTGGCATTTATGTACTCTATACTTCCTTCTTGTAACGTCGGGTGATACTTGTGATTTGCATTATGTTTTAGGGTGTAATTTGTTAGGCATTTAGTGTGAATCCTGTGGCATTCATGTACTCCATACTTCCTTCTTGTAATGTCGGGTGATAGTTATGATTTGCATTATGTTTTAGGGTGTAATTTGTTAGCCATTTAGCGTGAGTTTCAGTATTGAGTGTGTATTTATGGTTTAATTGTGTTAGTGTATGTGTTTAAGTGTTTTTATGGGTTGGTATGAGTCTTTGAGCTTAATTGTTATATTTTTGAGGTACCTTGATGTGTTTGTTAGTGTTTCAGGATAAACGGCGAAGAACAGAGAAGTTGCAAAGAGTTTTGAGAAAAAAACGCAGCCCATGATCGTGGCATAATAAACCACGATCGTGACAGATAGGGACGAGCTAGGGCAGCCAGGCCACGATCGTGCACTTTGGGCACGGTCTGACAGAGAGCTTGGATCCAGGTCACGATCATTCACTTTAGGTCACGATCATGAGAGAAAGGGTTAAGCGATGGCCATTATCGTAGCAAGCAAGGCCACGATCGTGGCCTGCATCGGACTGAGGAAAAAACTCAAGTTTAGTAAGATTTTTCAGACCGTTTTGACTCCGACTTAAATCTAGGGTGTCCAAAGTATAAATACATCATAAAGGGACAGAACCAGCAGCTTTGTGAGAGTCTAAAAAGGAAAGCCTTCACGTCAATTAATTTCAAAAAAACCTAGAGAGAAATTAAGAGTTCACTACAAGAAAATCATGGAATAGCGTCGAAAATTTTCCGACGGACAAAAAACTGACGCTATTTATCGACAAAAATTTACTGTCTATCGGTAAATAAACAATACTGTTCATATATAGCGACGAAATAGTATATCCGTCAGTACATCATCGGAATAAATTGTGAGAATGGTTCCCGTAATGTAATTGCTTCGGAACTCTACCGACGGATAAGAAATCACCATCGGTAATAATTGCAGAAATTACTCCCGCAATTAATTAGTATCACATAATTACCGACGTAATACATTCCGTCAGTATCCGTTAATTAACTCTACTGACAGAATTGGTCTTCCGTCGGTAATTCAACGGTTGGGAAACTTAAATGCTGACAGACTGATGTTTGTCCGTCGCTAAAAGAGAGGAAACCAAGGCGGTCATGTAATTTGGAAATTTAATTGCTGATGGAATATGTATTTCGTCGGTATTTGTCGACAATTTGCTTCGTCGTCCGTTTAAAGACGACAAGGTAGACCAAAATTACCGACGGATTATATATTCTGTCAGTGATTCATCGGTTTTAACACGAACACGTGGCGTGCGTTTCATCAAATTTACCGACAGACTTATGTGTTCTGTCGTAAAAAAAGCAGTAAACGACAGCGATCAAGTAATTTGAAAATTCAGATACCGACGATATTTGTTGGCAAGGTAAAACGGTATTTGGATGTCTATAACTCGCGCGGCCGCGCTTTCCTCCCCCGGCACATTTCTTCTTCT
>JAOTAY010034328.1:0-23998 GCA_025629805.1 Erythroxylum baracoense
AGACAGAAAATTCTGTTCTGTCCACCACAACCAAACACCTCACTGTCTCCAGCTTTTGTTCCGTTCCGTCCTGTTCCATTCCGTCTACAGATACTAGAGACAGGAACCAAACGTAGCGTAAAGGAGCCCATTTCTTCTTAGTTCGTGCAAGGCATTTGTCCGCAGACACAACATGTGAGCCGCGTGGTGTCACGAAGATCTTCTTATGCCTCCAATCATCAACTCCTATAAGGAAGAGGAAGCAGATGATCCCCAAAAACTGGTTAGCTTTTTATTTTCGTCGTCATTCATTCTCAGCTCTAAGGGCACTCAAAAATGGAGTCATTGAAGGTTAGTCCATATTCAACTTCCGATTAATTGGTGTTGAGATCTTTAATTATATGAAGGTCTATACATGTGTGGGTCCTTCTTTATCTATCCATCTCTTCCTGTCTTTGATGTTGTCAGAGCCTCCTCCATATATGCTGTTGTTCAGTTTGCATAGTCAGCATATGGAAAATTTACAAGACACGCAAACCGCGATGTTTAATAATACTACATGTAGAGTACTGTTAATCGAATTGTTAAGAATAATTTTTTTTAATTTTTCCTTCAACTTTTCGTTGTATTTAAGTTGAAGGAACGATTAGAAGTTAAATTTGCCTGAAAATTAGACTTCAGAATGAAAAATTCCTGGTCTGAGACTTGATAACGATTACGGTTAACTTTAGGAGGAAAATGTTTCAAGTGGATATAGATCTGAAACAAGAAAGTTGAGGATGCTCGCAACATAATGTCTTACACAGGCCAATTAGTCTCACCGCTACAATGTAAGAACCTTATATAATTATTGCACGTGCGTATTGGATGGGTTAGTACGGAGTACTGGTAGTGGCCATCCGATTAGCGGTTTCAAACTCCATACATATGCTACCAAATTCACCCCACAAATCACCCATACCACGAAGGAAAAGGGAAAATTAATGGGACTAATTGTAAGGGACACGTTTTCTATTCATTATTTAAATGATCCACTTCGAGAATTTTGTTATTTAGACATTTGACTTTTTTTACTCTGACAATAGATAATATAAAATCACTTACATACACTTAAGGAAAAAGAAATTTTCATGTAAGATAACTTATGATGAGCACACACCATTTAATGTTTTGCATAACTTTTTTTTTTTTTACATAAATGGTAACTGTGATCTTGATTCATATATATAATCTTTATTCTTAAATATATTTATAAAGTGATCACTTCAATAGTTTGTCTTCTTTCACACATCCGTATATCATATCACCCAAAACTACAAATAAGAAATCCTTTGCCTAAGTTAGAAAGACATCTTGCCATTTTCGTCAAGCAAATTATGACATGCTTATAGTATTATGAATCAACGGAACAAGCGGTACAAGATTGCAATTAGTGGAGATAAAATCCTTATTTTAGTTGTATAGCGTATTCCAAAGGCTTATTAATTATGTTGACATCATACATCATTAATTGTTGTCATAATTTGTTAACACAGTTAGATTTAATCCGAGTCGATCAGTCAATTGCACCAGATAATTGCTCCCTTGGTAATTAACGAACATTTAATCTTAAGTTTTGTGATTGCTTTCTTTTGTATATTCGAGAAGTCAACTGTTACCTTGCCACTAGGGAACTTTACACGTTTCACTTCCTTCACATACCCATATACCGTACTTCGACACCTAACAACAGAACAGATAACTAGATGGAATTGGTAACATAAACTGTCATTTAATAAAATAATTTAATTTCTAGATTACATATGTAAACATATATTGTAATTTTGCAAAGGAAATAGAGCAATCTTAAGTTTGACCATATAGGCTTGGATTGGGAGAATGATGGCAATTGATAATCTGCTGTAAGTACTTATTCTTTAAGTGTTTGGAATTGCTGCTTCGATAATTGCTAAAACCTAAAAATAGGTATTTAGTAAGTGCGGTTACGGTTGCTAAAAAGAAATAAAATAACTAAAAAGTCAATTTATTTAATAAACTATTAATTGTTGTATAAATAATTAAAAAAATATTATGAATCATATAAATTTAAAATTATAAATAATAAAATATTAAATTAAAATAAGAAAAATAGAAATAACAAAAATTTAGTAAATTAAATATTCCATAAAAATACAATATTAGTCATATAAATTTTAAATTATAAATAATAAAATATTAAATTAAAATAACAAAAATATAAATAAAATAAATTTATTAAATAAAGTATTTCATAAAAATATATTATTAGTCATTTAAATTTAAATTATAAATAAGAAAATATTAAATGAAAATAAGAAAATATAAATAAAATAAATTTAGTAAATTAAATATTTCATAAAAATATATTATTAGTTATATAAATTCAAATTATAAATATTAAATTATTAAATTAAAATAAGAAAAAAAGAATTTATTAGTTGAGGGTATGGTGGAAAATAATAATTATTAGAAGGTTATTAATAGAAAGTAGAATTTCTACCACAGAAGTACTTTCCTATCGTAATCCTCTTTCTACTTATCGATTTCTGCGGTGGCACCGCAATTTTCTTCAACCTCCGGTTCTTCGCCTGCAGATCTAAACATATAACTACGTTTGGAAACTGCAATGAACAAGTATTTATCCCCACCGTACCGCAAATCTAAACGCAACCTTTGTTTTAAGCAACTTGTTTTCCTTTTCAAGACATTGAATGTACGCTAGTCTTGATAAGGATGAAGCAGTTGGCTTAGTGCTAACTCAAGCCCTTTGATGTATCCGGATCATGTACTAAATATCTTGTTGCAAATGTTATCTACATTTGACTCATTTATATAAGACATTAATGTTTGCAACAACTCTTGCATCTCATTCTAAAATTTTAAAAAAATCAATATTCAACTCAAATATTACTAGTTAGTACTACATAAATAAATAAACTTAAAATTTAAATAATTTTTTTATACTTACGTAGTTATTGTGCGCTTCTTTAGACATCCACCCTTCACCTTCCTTATAGTGTGTCAGTTTGTAGTATGATCATATTACACTCTTCTCCATGTAGTTCCTTCTGATTCTATTTTACGGAAAATTACAAAATATAATAAATAATATTGTGTTTATTGATATAATTATAACTTGTAAATAAAGAACTTACATGTTCATTTCATAAGACAACAAATGAATTGGAGCCTTGGTTGTGAGCAATTTTATTTTTTCCTCTATTTTCCTTGGCTTCTCTCACACTTTTCCTAAATAAATAAAAGAAATAATCATTAAATAGTGTAACAAGATTAATGGAAGCAAATGTGAAGAGAAAGAAAACAAACCTTAATGTTGAGAGAGGCCCAATAATCACACATATTGCTCTAATTTTCTTGAGACATCCGTTTGAGAACGTGTCTCCTTGCCTCTTCATTTGAAGGAAAAGATTTGTAATATTGATGCAGTTGATAACGACGATCCCTGGTCCTTTGTTTCAATAGTGAAGTCATAAAGTTTGACACATCAAGATTGTCAAGATCGACAATATACAACTTCATTTGTGAACAACAAGTAAAAATGAAATTAATCTTTAAATAAGTAAAACAATATTGCATATAATTAAATAAATTGAAAATTTACCAAAACTTCATCCAAAGCATTATCTAGCAATTTGTTTTCCTTCAACTGTTTGACATGCTTTTGGCAAGACAATTTAGTTTTGACAATTACCCTTAACTCACTAGAGAAATTTTGATTGAATCTAGTCAAGACAATGACCTTGTGAGATATCAATATATATAGAAAACTTATTGATCATTAGAACATTCATTTGTTGCAACACGCAACGTTTAGTTATACCTATACCTCTTTTTTTAACATTGATATTGGAACTTGACATTGATGGAGGTTGTTACTGACTGACGCCATTGGTGGATGAAGTCGACTGTTGTTGTTGTCTATAATTTGATTGATCTGGTTGTTGTGGGGGAGGAATAATTTCGATACTTGCCACCTTCTTCCCCATCTACCATGTGCCATTATATTGGATATCTAGAACTCAAACATCAACAATCCTCATAAACATAACTCAAACCTAAGACTTAGAAATAATCATTGAAAAATTTCAAGCATGACTTAAGAAAATGTGATGGTACCATACCTAATATGTGTAGACACTAAAGGTAACCACCATTCATGACATTCTATGGTTTGACCACGATAGTAATGATGTTTACATGAAAACAAAAAATGATAATTGCAAAGCCTGTCTATAATTGCAAGTAAAGTTCTAACTAAATATGATAACACAATATGATATGTTATGGACTTTCATTCTTATTATTTTTATGATGGATGGAAACTATCATTTTCTTCATCATCATTATCACACCCTGTCTGAATCCTGCACCAATGCAGGGTTTAGGAAGGTCTGATAGTACACATCCTTACCCTTACAGAGTAGAAAGATTGTTTCTAGTAGACCCACATGTAAATGTGACAATTAAAAAAGTGATGTAGGTTAAAAGAGTAGATATGTAAAACTGATATGATAAAAGAGTAGGTAAATAAAATTAAAATAAATAAATAAAATAAAAGAAAATAAACGAAAATACCTGATATGGTGCCCAGATCTGTTAATAATTGATAAGCTATAAAGTACAGCTCTTCATTTCTCGAGTTGTGCTAGGGATCCTTGCTCAGTAACCATGTGAGTATGAACAATCCAATGGTATTAGATGGCCTCGAAGGACCTTTCCCTATACACCAGAACTGAAAAGCCAAGTAGTAGGACAGAAAAACTTATCCACGACTTGCAACTAATAGAATGGACACTAGGGTTAGCCTTCTTAGGTCTTAAATATGTCATCAGAGCTTTACAATAAACAGCTCTCCATAACTTCCATGCAATTGCACACTTTAAAGCATATCCTTTACCCGTATTGTAGCATACTAGAATTTTCTATTTCTGGCCAATTCCTCGTTACGGGCCAACTTTGTCATATCTTTCTTAATCACTTCCCTCCAATTCTTGTTTGGCCTTCCTTTTCTCCTCTTACAGTCATAGGAGCATTCGGGTGCCTCCTGCTTACATGCCCAAACCACCTAAGCCTGGTCTCTCTCAACTTATCGGCAATACTAGCCACCTGTAGTTTGTCTCTGACCACACGATTCTAGACCTTACCTCTTCTGGTCATGTCACACATCCACTGAAGCATGCGCATCTCAACTACCAACAACTGTCTTGTATGTCTATGTTTACTGGGAAAACATTCCGTCCCATATAAAATGGTTGATCGAATCACCATTCTATAAAATTTCCCTTTAAACTTTAGTGGCATCTTTTTATCATATAAGACTCCTGATGCGCTTCGCCATTTGACCAACCTAGATCTGATATGATGGACTACATCGGCATCGATATTACCACCACTTTGAATGATAGACCTGAGGTATTTAAAACTCAATTTTTGTAGAATGATGTTAGTACTAATTGCTACCGCTGCTTCATGGACCATCTGGCTTCCCAAAAAGTTGCATTCTAAATACTCCGTCTTAGTCATGCTCATTTTAAAACCTTTCGACTCTAACTTTTCTCTCTAAAATTCTAACTTGAAAATGACCCCCTCCCTGGTTTCATCCACGAGGACAATATCATAAGCAAATAACATACACTAAGATACCTCTCTTTGAATATGTTTGGTAAGCTCATCTATCACTAATGCAAAAGAAAAGGGCTTAATGCGAAGCCTTGGTGTAGCGCAATATCAATAGAAAAAGTTTCCGTATCGCCTCCATTCATACATATCCCTAATTATGTATATATAGGCCATAGGAATTCCCTTTGCCTGCAAATACCTCCATAAGATTTTCCTAGGAATCCTATCATATGCCTTCTCTAAATCAATAAAAATTATATGTAAATTCTGTTTTCGTGCCTTGTAGCATTCTATTAGCCTACAGAGGAGTTGTATCGCTTCTAACATAGACCTACTACGCATAAAGCCAAATTGGTTGGCCGATATAGAAGTTGCTCTCTGGATTCTCTTCTCAATCACCTTCTCCCACGGCTTCATGGTATGACTTATTAGTTTAATGCCTCTATAGATGTCCCCTTTGGACTTGTATAATGGAATCAACCTACTCAACCTCCATTCATCTGACATTTTGGCTGACTTGAGGGTCACATTAAAAAGTTGAACTAGCCACTCAATACCGACAACTCTTATTCTCTTGCATACCTCTATAGGGATCTCATCCGGCCTTACTGTCCTTCTGCTCCCCATCTCCCTCAAAGCCTTCGTAATTTCTTCTCTTGTGACCCTTTCATATTAAGACCAGTTAAGAAAACGCTCCGACACGAAGGGGTCACCTAACTCTATGTTATCCAAGATTCCTTCATTATACAGGCCAAAAAAGTATCTCTACCATTTACTTTTCATGGCATAGGCCTCCATGAGTACCTGTCTTGCTTCATCTCATATACAACAGACTTGGTTGAAATCCCTCGTCTTACGTGCCCTATCTCGTGTCAACTTGAAAAAATTTTTGTGCTCCCTTGTACATATCCAAATTCCTGTACAAAGTCTTGTAAGCTTCTCCTTTAGCCACTAAAATTGTCTTCTTTTCCCTTTTCTTTGCCAGTTTGTACCTTACTCTATTAGTTTCCCGCTCCGCCTCTATTATACTTGCCAATAGATCTTTGTATGCTCTCTTTAGAAACTATCACTTTCTTATCATCACTATATTGAATTTGGTTGCTCCTCGTTGATTCCTAAAATGACAAGTTATGTCAATCATTTTGAGCCAATTGATATTACCATTTGAAAAGAAGTTAAAAATAGATTATAGTTTAAAGAAATATCTGAAAGAGATAAGATTCTAATTAGTAGTTTTTTAGAATGTTGCTTGGACTCTCTTTCATCAACTCTCTTCATAGGCTTTCATCCCTAAAAGTACTAATAGAACTTTCATTGAACACTTAATGAGCTTCACAAATTCATCTCTAAGTAATAACAAAACCTTAGTCTTTTTCCATTATTAACCAACAAAAACCCATTCAAACAAACAATGAACCGTTAATAGTTGAAATCAAGGCAAACAACCCAAACCACATGAACAAAACCGACAAACATAAAATCATATAAAAACAACAATGAAAGTAGATAAAAAACCCAAAAGTAAAGCATGGACGACTATCCTCAACGGACGATTAACCAAAGATGATAGAAGTAGACAATGGAAAAAGATGGTGGAAAAAGAAAGCAAGAAGGCGAACGATGATGATGAAAGGAAATGACAGAAGAATAAAACAAGCAGAAGAAAACTGTTGGGGAAAGGGGGCTTCAATTTTTTTAAAATGAAACAAAAATGACGTTTTTTGTCACAATAAACGACGTCATTTTTGTTTCAATTTTTTAAATGTTACAATATTTGGCAACGATTTAAAAAACATCACCAAATGTTAAACAATTGAAGACGATTTTCAGTAATCATTGCCAATTGTTTAACCCTTTAGTGACGATCTTATGGAATCATTACCAAAAGTACAAATTTGGTGACAAAATTAAGAAATTGTCGCCAATTCTTTTCACATATATAGATTTTTATATTTGGCATTTTTTTTGTAATATATCATTTCTATAAAAATGGTATATAATTTATATATAATAAATAGAGTTTTGTGACACCACATAAAATTGTCAAATCATATATTTTAAAAGAGATTAATAAAAAATTTAAGTTTACGTCATATAAATTAATTTTGTGTTTTTAGTTTTATAAATTGGAAGAAATTACATTGTTGTTAACTAAATTTATTTTTAGACTTACAATGATTGTCAATAGTAATAAATTTGATTTTTAAGAATATGAAATTAATATGTAATATTGACTTCCATTTTTTACTATATTGCAATAAATATAATTATATATGGTAATTAATATAATGTTATATGCATATATAGATAATAATTGTAACCAGTATAATGATTTATGGATATATAGATAATAGATAAATTTTCTCCTATCTTACTAATTTAATATATTAGTCTATTTAATCATAATTCTCTATTTATTATATATATATTCGATATGGTTATATAAAATTTATATATTATATATAATTTCGTTACCAAAGGTCAAGTCAAATCGTAATGGGTCACCATTCATTGACGATTTTAAACAATCCTCACCAAATGGTATATTTCTTCCGAACTTTCAAAAATGATGTCATTTTGTTTAATAATAAACAACATCATTTTCTACTAGGTTATTAACACAAAAACAAAACTCTCTTTATTTTCATGTTAACCTTCATATTTTTGCTTGGTTTACCGTCAAAGAAGCGTCATCTCCTTTGTTGTGGTCGTCTCCTATGTTGTGGTCATCATTGTCAAAGAAAAGTCGTGTCTTGTGCTGGTACTATTCTTCTTTTGTATCATCGTTGCATCATGTCTTGTGTTGTGCTCTATTTTTTACTACATTTTAAAGTTCATGTGGGTTTTGTGTTATGTTTATATGAGTTTATGTACTTTCATTATGTTTTCAACATTTGGTCGGTTCTCTTCTCCTATCTCTCTCTCTCTCTCAACATTCTCCAAGTAAGCTTATTCTTCTCTTATCCTTTTTGCAAGTTTGTTATTATGTATGTAACTTAAGCTCTTGTATTATGTGTTCAACATACAAAAGCTTTTCCTAAGTATTCGTTGATAGGATCAAGTGCATTGAGAACAAGAGAATTGGTTCAAGTCTAATGTTGGACTTGAGCTTTGTTGTTTTTTATCATAATAAATAACAAATTGCAAAGGAGAATGTTGTTTTTAGCGTCGCCTAAAAGGAATGACCTTTGCTTTTTATTGCTAGGATTTGTATGATAAAGTTCCATTCAATTTTGGAGCAGTTCATTCCTCTCCTGAGAATTTATGGGATTTGATTATCGAAATAATTTAATCAAACATAATGAATTTAATGTAAATTGACTTTTCAGAATAAAACTTTTAACATTAATTCATCGCGAAATATTGACGTGACGACTAGTTTTCGGTGACAGAAATGAGCTCTGCTGGGAGGAATGTGGCAAAATTTTCCTTAATTAAGAACACATCGATGCACAACAAATCTCCTTATTAAACACTAATTACCCCTCACCTTTTATGGCTGATCATCTACTTCAAGGTTTTTAGTATTATCTGAATTACCTATCTTTCTTTATTATCTATATCTCATTTTCTATCAGGAAGCTATTAGAGATGAACATTTGATTGTATATATACTATGTGTTGAGTAAAGCTTCCTCAAATATTTAAGAGAGCATAGATGAAAATGGAGGCGATGGCAATGTCCCAATGGTAGGTATAGGATCAAGAAAATTGATTGTTTTGGAACAATCGTCGCTTCCAAAAACACTGTCAGTTCAATTAGGTATGCATATGTTCGAAATTGGTTTCCTTATATAGTTTGACTTAATTAGCTATTTAAGTTCTATACTATTTGTTTCTTAAATGAAGCGCATCGTACCTGTGGCTCATCTAATTTAGTGATATGGGACTTGTTCACTGTATCTTCTGCTAGTTTAGTTAAAGCCAAGAAGTTGTTGTAAGAGAGTGTCAACAAACCAACTCCTGAGGAAAGATCTTTTATTGTTTCACTTGATGCCTTCTAATATGCAAGGAGCTTTCTTGGGAATCTAGACATAGGGAACTCCTTTACCTTATCTACAGAGTCTCATGTCACTTGGAATCCAAAAAAATAATTATTTCTTTTTCTTTTTAAAGGAATAAATGTGAAACTTTAATTATTATTTTGTCTGTAAGAATTGTTAAACTTCTAATTAAAATCATATATTACTTACCATATATCATTATATTATATTTCATACCATATTTCAATATTTATATTTCTTATTTTATTGTTAATAAATATTAATGATTAAGAGCAATAGTCAACTTAAGTTTATGATATTTTTATCTTATTAACATTAAAATTTTAGGTATGTTTATCATTTTATATCCAAAAAATATTTATTTTTTCAAAATTTAAATTACTTACTATATATTTTTCAACAATATGTGATAATTATAGTTTACATTATGTTTTAATGGGTATTTTAGTGTGCTTGTAGTTGTTGATTAAATGATTTGTGTATGTTTAGGTTTAGAATTGTGTTAATGTGATTATGTGTTTGTGTTTTTTAGTGTTATGTGGTTTAGAGCATATTCTTGGACTTTAATTTTGTGCATTTGAGGTATTTTAATGTGTTTGTTAGTGTTTGAGATCTCTTACTCCAAGCTTGGAGGAAGAGTCAGGGTCATGATCATGATATCCTAGTCACGATCATGATAGAAGCAACCAGTCTTGGCGATGATCGTGATCATGAAAGAAACCAACAATATCAGGTCACGATCATGATAGGCGCGATACAGATATGGAGATGTGCTTCCGTTTATATTTTTGGACGGTCATTTTGTACTTTTTGGCCCGGGTAAAACCTAGTTTTTACCCTAAAAGACAACGCTATAAAAGGAAAGAGAGATGACCTAATCAAGAGAGCCTCCATCTTACCATTTAGAGAAAGAAGCTAGAGAAGAAAGAAAAGGAGAGAGGAGAAGAAGAAGAAGAGGAGGAGGAGCTGCTACTGCCAACCACTCCAACCATCCTTCTAAGTTAATCTTCTTGATTCTTCTTGTTTTTATTTCATTTGATGTATGAGATGAATATGAGGATGATGAATACTTGTTTAAGGATGTTATAAACTTCATTTGAGATTTATTTTTGAATCAATTGTGATGTGATTTCTTTTGATGTTAATGTGTTTGGGTACTGCGATTGTTTTTCGTTTTTTCATATTTTGGTAAAAAAATTATAAAGTGAACTGATGGTAGTATGATTAGGTTGGGTAATGAGAGTTACAACCTAATATATCACATAAACAATCAAATTGGTAATTATAAGGAGAGAAATCTTATGTAAGGACCCGATTGTCTATTAAACTGCTTAAAAACTAGTTAGAACATAGGCTGTTTTGTTAATTAAGAGATTGCAAATTTAGAACTTCGGATTCAATTAGAGATTATGACTTAGGGTTTAATGATTAGATCTCGAAAGAGAATAATCAACAATGTGAAATTCTAAGAACAATACCTATTAACTCAAAAGTAATTAAGTTAGCAATTGACGATAAGATAAATCCCCTCTTCTTATAATTGGTTAATCTCCTTTGCATGATTTTTTATTGTTAATTGATTGTGATCAATTTTGATTTCTTTGCATTAACTTTATAATTTCATTCTCAATTGATCTATATTCAATTGCTTATTTTTTTTCATTTTATTTCCATTTTAATTACAATTTTTAGTCTTTAGACAAAGTTAGGATTCAATTCGTTTTGCTAATTTCTCATGGGATCGACGCCTACAACTCGTGCACTTGCAAAATATTGAGGGTTTTATAATTGTAAAACTTGCTTAACAATATGTTTAAAGTTTTGAAATCATTTTACAATTTTTAGATTCTCCATTCTATTTTCACAAAAAATTAGTATGAACATAGGTGTACTATATACCATAGGCATCATTAAAGAATCATTTTTGTATAAATTCATAGATTTAAATAAATTTATAAAGTTTGAATGTATTAGGTAAAAATTGTAATTATTTCAATTTTTACCGATGGTTTAAAAATTTGTTGCTAAAAGTCGAGCTTTTTACGATGATTCACAAATTCGCCACCAAAGGCTTGACATTTGTTGACGAAAAAGTTAAACTGTCGTAAAAGGTGGGCTTTTATGATGAATCCAATAAATCATTGCCAAAAAAACTTGGCTAAAAGTCAGCTTTATTTTAGTGCTTCCACATTATCATCATAGGTACACTCATTGTGACCATTAATTAATAATGTCGGTAAAAGGAACCATTTTCTGGTTTCTTTCCCTAGACATGGAAATACATTCTCACATAGAAATTCTAAGCATATGCTTAAATTGTATATATATCAATATCATTGACTTTTAGGTTTAAAATCCCATCCTATTTGACTTATATAAGTTACAAAAAGAAGATAATTGTGCTTGCTCAAGGGCTTAGCTACAACTACATGAATTTTATCTAATCAGATATCATTTGTAATATATGTACACTATACCTAAATTACAAAAATGAAATACCAATCATCTTAGAAACGTGGTGATTTTAAGGTTTTAGGTTGGAATGGATGGTAGTGGTCCTAGAGATTACTGCTTTAAGTGTATTTCTTTACTCTTCTAATTTTATATTTGTTTACCCTTCTCCAAGGATGAGTTCTGGATGTCCATAATTTACAACATTGATTATGAACTTTGCTAATATTGGATGTTGATTACATTTTTCTTGAATGCGGGTTTATATTTGTTTACTCTTGTCTTAGAGGATTGTCTCCTTCTTTAGAAAATTCTCATTATTTTATAAAAAATATGAAAACATTCAATTGATTCCATTTTTCTATCTTTATCATATAAAATTATAAACTATTAGGTACTCGATTTGCATTTCGACTATTATCTTTCATTTTCATTATTGTTAGCCTTTTTCATTAAACGAATGAAAAGGGCATGATTGTTTTTTAAAAAATATGATATTTGTTGATATAAGTGAAGTTTTCACTACTTAAGACTATCATCTACTACCCGCTCATTTTAAAAGAACAACATAAACATCTAAAGGGGAGGCAATTCTAGTTGGTAGCTAGTTCTACAACTCCAAATTTGAATAAAATTGATAAAATAAATTTATAACTTCTTTTTACGTTCTTATTGTATGATGTATATAGGTAGTCAATCAATCATAGCTATATATGAACATAAACCTTGAAGTACACGTATATCAATGTAATTTCGACACTTTGCGGATGTACTCATATATAGCATCAATATTTTTTTTATCTCTCCCTATTCTTTTTTTATAGGTTTTTTAAGGTGAAAGAAAATGCAAAAGAGTATAATATAACAAGATGCATGAAGGAAAATGTATTACAACAAAGTTTGAGTGGAGAACTGATAAAACAAACACATGCAAGAGGAGAGCGAATTATGTGTTACTTAAAAAATTTCGCAAGTTACTTTCAATCTGTATAAAAGATAGGTGGTTGTTAAAATTTAAAATGAAAGGAGTCTCTTACAATTTGAAAACAACAGTAGTTGTAGTGCAAAAATTTAAAAATTAAGGAAAGAGAAAGAATGACATAGTCGATTTATACTGGTTTAGCTTATTACCAAGCCTACATCCAGTCCCTAAGTATCCCACTTGAGTATTTTACTAAAATCTCTAAGTAGTGATTTGAAGAGCCTCTCCAAGCTTATAAGTACATCTTTTACAAGGTTCTTCAATCTTCCACACTAGTAGTATTTGACAAGTCTTTACGAGTCCTCAACAATTGAATATAGGATTTACTCAATATGAGCTACAATGGATAATCTCTCTCAATAGAGTGTTTTCACTTTCTAAAGCACAAAAGGTAAATAAAGATATGACTTTCGAAATTGGGTATAGCTGTTACTGATATATTTTCAATTATTGGGTGAGTGGATGCAGCAGCTCTTCCTTAAATAGAAGTTATCTTCAATGATCCTTTTAAAATTTTCTTCACATATAATAAATGTTGCTTTAATTTCATCATGAACTAATTGATTGAATCAGTTTTGAATCTATTAAAACATCTTCCATATCATCTTTGATAGTATCTTCAAATATCTAGATGTTTGGATATATTTTTAATTATGTCTAGAAGCCAACTGTGAAATTATATGAATACAATTTCCTTTGTCCGTACAAAAATGATAAGGACTATCCATTCTAGATTTTGTGGAACCTTTTTTGACTATTTAAATGAGTTTGTTAAGTTGGTTCCTATAAAATAGGAGTTGTTAGACGATTATCCTCTTATTTAAACAAATAATTAAGTTATATACCTATTTGTATATTGTTATCTTTTGGATAAATGAGATAATTACGTCAAATAAATTTGAATTTGAAATGTAACTAAATATTATTGATTGTTATCATCAGAATCATTAATTTAAAAGCCTTGAACTAACAAATTATTGATTTAGAAACCTCGAACTAACAATCTCCCCCTTTCTGATGATGGCAAGCAATAATATATATATTTTCGAAAGATTCAAATAACTGTGAAGGATTTCAAAAAGTACCTGTAATCTTTATGTAAGTCCTTACTAACAATCATCATTAAAGGTAGATGCAATCATATATATTAGCCTATATCAGCATGTTCGTCATATATTATCATTGAAAACATTTAATATAAACATTAAAAAAATTCAAATATTAGAATCAGCATAAGCATGTTTAAAAACATTCAAGATACACCAATATTAATATCAACATATAACATGTTACTAAGATTGTTTAAAATATATCAACATGTAGCATGTCTAAAGCGTGTTCAAAATAACGTGTTCAAAATATATCTATCCTATCTACTCTCCCCTTTTGTCATTGCTAAAAAGCATAGGGAAGAAACTAAACCTACAAATCAAACTATCCATGCAAACATAAACAAAAATATTTAAGACATCACAAAATATCCAATATTAGAAATCATTTACAAAGAATTTAAAAATGGTATGTTTTTTAAGAAAAATATCCTTGATCCTTGAGAGTGGTGGAGCAGGTTCTTCATTTCAGTGACTTGTTCCTACATTTTGGTCATTTGGAAATTCATCTAGTCCTGAGTGAACATGATATCCCTTAGCTGTTGTTGGAGTACAAGAGTATTGGCATCTTGAGAGGTAACAGGATTCTGTCTCTCTGGGGAAGGTCTTATGACATCTGTAACTCTTTTAGTTTTCTTGTCAACCCATATGTTCTCTTTCAGCTCGTACCCAAATTAGAAGGGAATGGAGGAATGGAACTTTGCAGGCTCATATCAATCTAAATTGTCAAAAGATACACCATAATGGGCAAGATTTGTTTTCAGAAGCATCCCATAAAGTAAACATCCATTGATGTTCTTGTGACTTCCCTTATCTAACATAAATCATATGATCATAGGAGGAAGGTTTGTTAGGTTACCTTTGAGCAAGTTATAGAAGACATAAGTTTCCAAAAGACTACACCTTTTAACAGAGTTGTTTCTTAGGAAAATGGATGTGGTAGAGAAAGATGCAAGGCATCTTTGTAGCAAATCCAACTATCTACGCTAAGGTCTTCCATATTGTGTGTCTTCAGTGTAGTGATAGATGAATTGAACAAAATTTTCCATGTCTTGATCAGTAGCATCTCATTTGTGCTAGGGAAAATTAGTTCTTCCAATAGGGGATATATTAAGCAAATTTCCCAGTATCTCTTCAGTTATCAAAATTTCACATTCACGAACCTATAAAATAATTGCCAATTTTCCATCAATAATTTCTTTTCTCATTTGAGTGTAAAATGATCTAATCAGCTCATCAGATAAAGCTTCATTCAAAATAAGAAAATTATGCCAGCCTAAGAAAGTAAAGAAAGATGTTGATACCAATATCATCGAACATAAAAGGAGGCATAATGCATCCAACAACCACCTTTCTTTTTTTGTAGTGCATTTTATATCTAGACTATGCTCCCACTGATTGAAAGGTTTTAGGAGGTTCTGATGATTCTCCTTTCTTTAATACAGAGGGGTTCTTTCTTTTGGATTTATTAACTGGAACTTCTGAGTTTTCATCGAAGAGAGGGTCCTCTTGAGTTATAAGATCTATTGTAGGTTCCTCAATGATAGGAGCCTCTCCTCTTCTTATTTCTTCTCTTCTTTTTTACCTAAGTTAAGATTGGGCAGATTCATCTTCTTTATCTCTTTTTCTTTTTTGAGAAGATTCTTCTTGCATTGTTTCATTATCTATTTTAGAGTCCTGTTCTTTTTCATCTAAACTCTTTTTTTCAACCTGTATCGTGGATGTTGTTACAAAGGTCTTCTTAAGCACCAAACTTATACCATAAGTCACACCTACTCCTTTACACAACAATCTTACTTATTTCCGTTTAAGCAAGACTTAACCTTCACACATGATTGTCGACCAACAACCTTGTTCTCGAACCCCTTATAACCTTCACAGTGTTTAACTCTCTCACTTACAAGAAAACTACCAAAGTAATAAAATAGTATCGGCAATAATAAAAACAAGAAAGAGATACAACAAATTGTCAATCTTTATTACTTCCCTCAAATTATACAAAAGATGCTCTCTCTATCTCCGTGTGTCTCTATGGGTATGAGGAGAAAGGCTTAAATGAGCTATATATAGGCATTCAGGTTTGAGGGCTAAGTTAGAATCCTAATAGTAATCTACTACTCATGATCACATTTTATCCTATCATATTACATCATTATCTATAAGATAACATCCCCATTTAAATAGGCTCTATCTAATAAAGTCTATCTACATCCTAACTATCATGATAAAAGATTACGTGTGATTTATCCTTATCCACGAAGATTTCCACTATCTTCAGATGATCCTCCAATATGGTCTTTATCCTTTAGAGCTTATGTTTATCGTTCGTGATCTTATCCACCACATCATCTAAGATCTCCCCATGATCTCTATCTGTTGATGATGACTACTCCAAGCCAAATCCATTCATAGCACAATGGTCTGATCCAATGCTTACCCATGTCAAGTCCATTAGCCATGATCTGTCTATTTAAGCATACTCTAAGTCCTTAGTCCATCAAGAACTTAGCCTTAGCCATTTCAGCTCGTACAGGGTTTGAAACTCTATCAAAACTCGTAACATGCTTGATCTAACTTGCTAAGTCACCTTGGAGCCTTCGCAAGCCACCACTATGTGTGATCTAGCTAACATTTCACCCAAGGTCCATTTCTAGGTAGCTGTGAAATGGCTTTATGTGTTAAGGGCCTAACAGATGTACTACTGCTTGTTCTTGTTTTTCTGACGAGGCAAACAAGCTCCTCTTCATAGTCACCATCATTCATAGAAATATTCAATTATTCCTCAAGCAAATTTGGGATAGTTGAACCAATTTTAGGAATTGGTGACTATCTTAATGGGAAATTTGGAGTAGATAGAGTAGGCTCGTGCAATTGTAGTGGTGAAAGTGGTAGTGTAAATAGTGATGGAGAAGAGGTCTTATAACTGGAGATTGAAAGAAAGCACCTATGTTCTCTAATGAAATTGGATAATTCCCCCTTACTAGGTGATTTCTCTCCACTAGTGGACTCCTCTTCACTAAGAGATTCCTCTTTATCTTTGGGTGAATTAGGATTTGATTTGCTAGATTCAGGGTCCTCTTCATCAGAGTGATGTCAAGGATCATTCCTTTACTTGGTATTAAATTCATGGCGAAGGTCTTCATCAGATGAATTAGAAGTTGTCTTTTTTAGTGGCAGAGAGGGTACATTCTTTCTTTTTCATTTCTACTTATGTAAGGATTCCTTCAGCCTCTGTGTAGGTAAGATAGTGGCTTTTTAACAGAGGAAGAAACAATGGGTTCTATGTAGGTTTTTTGATGATTTCAGTATGGATGTCACAGAAGGTTCGAAAATGGAGGATTCAGGTCTTTGGTCATGGAATAAGATTTTGCCATGGCTTGAAGTGGGTATGTAGGAGTTTGGATTCCTTTGTGCTTTGCTTTTGGTTCGTGCCATTGCAGTGAAAGTTGTTGGAAAATTTTGAGAAATTTTAGGGTTTGATAAGAGAGAAAAGAGTCTGATTGCAGTGAGTGACTTTAAGTGATATCAAAGATGAGTTGATATGTACAATGCATGCTTAATATGACTATTATGGGTATGTATCGTTAATTCACATCTTATGACCATTTGACATCATCATTCCATCATTCATTTATACCTAATACACCTTAATCACTTTAATCACCTAATCCATCATCAACTAGGTTCCTTCTAGGCCTCATTCAATCTAAATACATTATAAGAAAGTACCTTAGCATTATTTCTTTTAAACATCATTTAGAAGACAACATTTCTCTCTTTGTACCCATCCACGATCGTGGTGGACCTTCCTATGATCATGATAGCAGCTAACTAGACACAATCGTGGGGATTTCTACCACGATCGTGAAACCAAAGTTTGCCAGGCCACGATCTTGGGGACTATGCCACGATCATGCCTTGCATTTTCTTCCTTCATTTTTCCACAAATTTAATATACATATAAACATCATTTACAGTTCAATTTTTCTAGAAATCACATCCACTTATGCAACTTCATTTCATGCTAATTCAACTACCATATTCATTGCATTAAACTCACACTTCATTTCATGCTAATTCAACTACCATATTAGTTGCATTAAACTCAGAAAGCTCTACTCAATTGATTCGTCATCAATTTCTTAATCTTATCATACATGTACTCCATACTTTTCCTACATTCTTTAACTTTCAATACTATATCCAAGACATCTCTTGCATAATTAATCATTTCTACTTCATTCTCCTCAATTCTATCTCAATATCAACCATAAAATAATTCACAACTATGGTTTATCATCCATATAAATCAGAACACAACATCATTTTTTTTATTATACATAAATCCTAATTCTTCTCATTTCAAGAACATAACTCAACCTCTTTCTTCAACATAAATTTTACCTTCATTATACCCTTAATTCATAACCTATAGCATGTATATAACAACCTATAATCCATGGTTTCGTATTCTCAAATTAAGAACACAACATATACATTCATTCATCAATTCCCTACATTCATCATCAACACAAAATAGGACATAAACACTTCTCTTCATTTATCAACTTTTAACTCTCATTCTACCACCACTTTCATTATTAATCATCCATAAAACAATATATAATCTATTTTTATCATTTACACGAAAATAAAACATAAATTTATAATAATTTCTTCATCAACGTATCATCACTCTTCAACCACCATTTTCATGATCATTTCATTTCTTAAACTATAATCAAAAACATTTCTATAACAATTCATAGATTGTTACTCATCAAAAACACAAAAGCGAGACATGAATATGTCCATTTATTCTTCCACGTTACACATAAAAATCAATTCCATTTTTATAATCATTTAATATCGAAATAATCGCCATATTTGATTCATTTATAGCAACCCATGAAGAACAATATATTACTTACTTAATTTAGTCAAAGCTTCTTCAAAATGTCTAAGAAACCCTAACTCCTTTTTCTACACGATCATCATCATAGAGGGTGGAGTAGGTTAGGTTTTTCTAGTAACAAGATGTAGAAGATAATGAAAATGGAAATAGTAAATAAAGAATGAGAGCAAGTTTCAATGTGTGATGCTTGGAGAAGAGAGTATCGTGAGAATGGAGAGAAGAAGATAACGAAGAAGACGAAGAAAAGAGATTAACAAAGAGTTGAGAGCAAATAATAAGTGAAAGACAAGAATTAAGTTAGTCTTTCACTAGTTGTGAATATCGTGGGTGAGATGAGGCAAGGCAAGTGACACTTGTCACTTGGCACTTGTCACCTCCCTAAGGTTCCACCTAGTCCCTTTTTGATAACTAATCCATTTGTCTCCAATTTCTAATCCAATTGCCTCATAATTTTCAATGACATTTGTCATTAAATCCTAGTACCACATATCAATTATTTCTATTGTGATTTGTCACTTATTTCTACTACTATTTATCAATTGTCTTGCCATTTAGCATTTTCCTAGTCCAAAAATACCCAAAATCTCATCAATTTCCCTAATTTTTAGCAAAAATTCTAAATCAATAAATATAATCACCAAATCAAAAATAAAGGCAAACTATTCACTATTCACATCATAATCACTTTAAACAATCATTTATACCTAGAAAATATCAATTGAGTGCATGAACAGTCATTGTAATGTGTGCTAAAATCAATAATCACGTGTGTGTATGCTTATATTATGCATGCGTATGGCATGCATTTCCTAATTTATCAATACTATTTCTCATTTACAGTAATCAAGGGTTCTAACCCTTAGTATGGGAAAAATGGATACCGCAATTTTCTTGGTAAACAAAAACTATCTTTCGAAAGGGGCTTAGTAAAAATGTCAGCAACTTGTTTTTCAGTATTAATATGCACTAATTCAATAGTTCCTTCTAAGATATGATCTCTAAGAAAGTGATGTTTAACTTCTATATGCTTAGTCTTATAATGATCCACATGATTTTTAGATAAATTAATTGCACTTGTGCTATCACATAATATAGGAATATGACTAAAGTTTAGAGAAAAAAATCCTAAAGTTGATGTTTCATCTATAAAATCTGAGGACAACAACTAGCGGATGCAATATATTCTACTTCAGTTATTGAAAGTGCTATGTAATATTGTTTCTTGCAAGACCAAGAAAAATTTCCACCAAGGAATTGACAATAGCCACCTGTACTTTTCTAGTCAACCTTATCACCTGCATAATTTGCATTACAATAGCCAACCATGTCATATGAATCTGTTTTTGGATACCATAGTCCAAAATCTATGGTTTCAAGAAGATAATGAAAGATTCTCTTGACTGTTTGAAGATTGCTTTCTTTAGGATTTGACTGGAAACATGCACAAAGACACATACTAAGGATAATGTCTAGTCTTGAACTTGTAAGACTTAGAAGTGAACCAATCATTCCTTTGTATTTTGTCTCATCAGTAGCTTTACCTGCTTCATCCTTATCAAGCTTAGTTCCAATATACATTTCCAATGACTGACTTGTTATGTGGATAGGTACTAGATTCCAAACCTGGTTCCTATCAAATTGGTTTAGTTCATCTTTCATAGTTGTAGTTTAGTTTTCATCAGTAAGTGCCTTTTTAATAGTTTTTGGTTCTAGCCGTGAAATAAAAGCAACATAATTGTTTTTAAAGGAGTCTTTGGTTCTTAGACCTTCTGAAGGGTCTCTCAGAATATACTGAAGTGTATCAGAACCTATTTTTTCTCTTGGTTTCTTGAAACTTCTGCTTTGAGCATTTGGTGTCCTTTACTGCATAGGTGCCTGTTGAGGTGCACTCGCAGTAGGAGCCTTTTCTGTCCTAACTTCAGAAGGTCTTTCTTGATCTTGCAAATTTAAAGGCAGTTTGAGTTTGTGGTGTATCTTGAGGGACCAAAAGATGCTCTTCATCATCTGAATTAACAGTCGTTGTTGAGGGTAGTGCTCCATTAAATACAATATATATTGACTCTTTTATTCTTTTAGTTCTTTTGCTATAGACTCTAAATCCTTTGCTAGTGGTGCTAAATCCCAAAAAGATGGTTCCATCAGACTTTGCATCAAATTTGCCAAGGTTGTCCTTACCATTATTTAACAAAACACTTATAGCTAAAGGCTCGAAAGTAGGCAACATTGGGCTTTTTTCCTTTCCACAACTCATAAGTGTTGGACCATTGGAGGTTGACAAATTAAATCCTTCTTTGTTTTGATAATAATAAAACTAAACAATTGGTTAAGTACTAATTTCAGGTTAATTGAATTAAGAAGAAGTTGAGGGAACACTCGCACAAGTTGATGTAATGTGTTAAAAGTCAGAAGAAAATTGGATAAATTGATTTATGAAGATCAAGATTTGGATAAGTTGAATTAACAACGTGTAATTCATGAGAAGATATTTCTTGAAGAATTCAAATAAGCATCTCAATAGTCAAAGATTGGAGATTTTATGAGATCTGTCTGTTGGAGCATTGGACAAGTTGACTATCATGTTGCAAGTCGACCATCAACAATCAAACCTGTGAGTTGGATAAATAAACTAGTCGATTATCATGTTATTAGTCGACTATTCGAAGAGCGGAGCTGAAAGTTGATGAAAAACGTTAGTGCTAGTTGACTAATTCTTGAAGACAAGTTGACTATAATGTACTAGTCGACTATTAAACACCGACTAGTCAACTATCAGTTACAGCTGAACAAAATTTAACTTTTTCAATTGATTTCAAACGGGAGAAAATCTTCATACAACGGCTAGAAGAGTTCTGCAACATTTATAAACATCTTGAAGCCTTTAAGTAAAGATTATTACTTCATAGGATTACTTACACAAGTCTAAAGTGAAGCATACTTGCTATAGTTTAAGATTATCCTCCTATTGCTCTCAATTTGCTTCTTAGCATATTCTAATTGTATTCAGCTGTATTAAGCTTTACTACTTCGTTTCTATAGTTGTTATTGTGAGCTGAGTGATTAGTGAAGAATCGCTTAGAGGTAGGATTTATGCCGGGAAAACAAATCAACTATAAGGTGTAGCTTGAGCCGAAAGTCAAGTCGATTGGAAAGTTCACACTGAACTAAAAAGTTTGTAGTAAAGAGCATTGTCAAAATCCTAAGTGGGAGCTTAGGTAGAGGACGTAGGACTTAGCACCGAACCTCTATAAACATTGTGTTTGCCTCTCTTCTTTACTCTTTTACATGTCAATTTGTTTTATTTGTTTCGTGTGTTTTAATTCGCTTTTTTGTAGCACTTTGCAAAAAAGTTTAAATGATCTATTCAACCCCCCCCCCCTTCTAGATCATTTTCAATTGCTATCAGAGCGGAAAAAGTCCAGGGATGGCTCTAAACTTGACATACAACAACATAGCGGAAGAAGGTAACACAAATAATCGCCCTCCTCTTTTTAATGGTACTAATTATTCTTCTTGGAAAAATCCTATGAAGTGCCACATCATAAGTGTGGGAGTGGAGTATTGGAAGATCATAATTTTCGGTCCACACATTCCATTGAATGAAAATGGTGAGGTAAAGAAAGAGTTGGAATATGATGACAATGATTGGAAGAAAGCCTACATCAACGCAAAAGCCATGAAGTTGATATATTGTGTTCATAATGTTGAGGAGAGAAATAGAGTTAACTCTTGCACTAGTGCTCAAGAAATGTGGGAGAGACTACGCATCACTCACGAAGGAACCAACCAAGTTCGAGAAACAAAGATCAATATGCTTCTCCATGACTATGAAATGTTTGTCATGAAGGAAGGTGAGTCTATTTCCACTATGCTTGATCGTTTTGCAGAAATTATCAATGGATTAGGCAACCTTGGAAAGCACATGACGGATAGCGAGAAGGTGAAAAAGATTCTTCGTTCATTGCCAAAAGAATGGGACTCACAAGTCACAGCCATTATGGAGTCTAAAGATCTCAACATATTGGAATTCAATGCCTTGGTGGGATCACTCATAAACTATGAAATCATTCTCAAGTCAAGAGGAGGAAGAGGTAAGTCACAAAAATCAATTGCTTTAAAAGCTAACGTGTCTTCTGTTGATGAAAGTGATGAAGAGTTAGATGAAAAAGAAGAAGATGAAGAACTAACACTTTATGCTAGAAACTTGAGAATGTTCAAAGGTATACTCAAAAATAAAAAGAAGGAATTACGTGGTGGTAGAAATGAAGAAAGAAAGAAGAACACCATAGAGTGAAGGAACAAAAGATATGAAGAAAATAAGAGCAATGAAGAGTGTTGGAAATGTGGAAAAAGAGGACATCATGCTAGAAAGTGTAAGAGCTCATCCTTTTCCTCAAAATTCCAAAAAAATGACAAGTATGATAAAGGAAAGAAGAAAGCTAGTCTTGTAGCTACTTGGAGTGATGATAAGGAAGCATATCTAAGCAATGAGGAGAGCAACTTGGCTCTTATGGAAAATAGTTCCTTGTCAAGTGATGATGAGGATGTGGTAATGATCATTGATCAAGATCTTAGAGATTCATTTACTGCTTTACAAATTGATTTTAAAGAAGCTACTGAAATCAATAAGAAATTGAGAAGGAAAATAAGAGATCTTGTGGCTGAAAATAATGATTTGCATGAAATTATTGATGACTTAGAATGCATTAAGAAAGATCATTCTATAAGCTTTGCTGAAAAAGAAAACTTAACTTGTGAACTTGATAGACTTAGAAAAGAGTTTTCTTACGTGGTTGGAAAATTTGCTAATGGAAATGAAAAATTTAAAAAGATGTTGTCTTTACAAAGATATTCCATCTCTAAACATGGTTTAGGATATGACCCCTTTGATAGAGATTGTTCA
>JAOTAY010034355.1:0-23991 GCA_025629805.1 Erythroxylum baracoense
GACAATACGCCTCAAGTGCCTTAAAGGAAAGGAAGCAGCCTTTCCCATGGTACCAAGACCTAGTGGTAAGGGAACTACTTTAAATTCCAAGTAAAAGTTTTGGATAAGTTTAGCAATTGATATGTAAAATAACCTTGCATCGTTGGGCAACATCTTAAGCTGCAACCATGGCAGCATATGATGAAGACTCGTCTCTGTCAGCTTTAACGTTCATTCCACCTGATTTAGAAACCAGATTTAGAAATAATAGTAACTCGATAAAATATAAGTAGTGAATAAATGAAGAAAAGTGAGACCATACATCAATAACATTCCGAAAAACATCACAATAAATAAATTCACATGCGAACAGGTTTTCATTCTTTTTAGTTGCACAACAATTTGATTCACAAGTATGTAAATTTATAATCAAACAACCCTGAATGAATAATATCTTTCAATAGTTCCAGAATTAAGATAATAAGTATTATTTTTAATAAATAGAATAATATTATAAATAAGATACGATAAAATTACTTATTAGTAATACGTACAATCCCTTATAGAAAGATCACTGACATACTGCAGTTCCTGGGGAACCAAATCAGTTCACAATTAAAGATCAACTATTGGACACTACTAAAAATTGACAAAGATGCCTCCATCACTTACAATGAATGTGTGAAATGAAGCATCGATATGAGCCACATCAAAAACATTCTCGCCATCCCTCGCTGCCAGTCTAAGAGTCACATTCTCTTCCTTTGGTTCTCTAACTTTTCTTCTTGACTAGAGATCACGAGCAACAAAACCAGGAATGAGCAAGTCAACAATCAATACTACTTTTGGATAACAAACCTCAAAAAGGCCTAAGATATATCTTCAAAAAGAATAAAGCAATCCAACATGACCATATAAACTCAAACCATCCCCGTGAACTAAAAGGAAAAATTGTGGAAAGCTAGCATTCACATACCTAATAAGCAGCAAGTTATAGCAAATTTCAAGAAAGCGACACCTCTCACACACAATCTAATGTCAACGAGAGGAAAAATCTAATGTCAAAAAAGGGATTAATAGTAATAAGAGATGTAGATAAAGTTACTATGGCTACAAAAGCGAGAGAGCGAGAAAGAAGGATGGAATCGGGTGTGTTTGCTATTAGGATATGAAAACCCTACTAAACGAAGTGTTGGATCTGTTTGACAACTATTGTTACATGTAGAGGGAAAGTAGGGTTTTACCTTTGGGCTATGATATTTAAATAGAAAAACAAATTTCAAGTATAAGTAGAAGAAGAGGCTCAAAATGAGTTGAAGACGAGGCTCTTATTCTAAACCCTCATAAGGCATGGCAAAAGGGCCCGAGAGAGCGAGGGTCGACCTGGGCTGGGCCTAGATAGGCCTGGGTGGCCCTGACCCGACTCAATCCATTGTCATCCCTACTTTAATTAAAAAAAGAGCAAATTTTGTATTTTTAAGGTAAATTATATCAAATATCCTATTTTTATTTTTGTTTTATAATAATAAATATAATGACTTATAAAAAAATTTATACCTATTATTGATAGTTAATCTTGTCCTATTCTTTTTGTAAATTAATACCCACCTAATCATGTGCCAAGGAAGCTTTATCAAAATGCTTTCATGCTTCCTACAATAATATGAGATCACTCGTAGCTAAGAGTCAAGCTTTTTACAAACACAAGGTAAACAAGAGTAGAGCAAATGACTAAGACAGAGAGTTCATAAGAAGCACTTGGTATCTGTCAATTGAGTTAAAGATCAAGCTTATGTGGAATGCTTTATATTCCCAAATCACATATAACATATTTATTTCCCAAGAATTAGAAACTATAAACCAAAAGACAATTCATAAAATAGAGGATTATACCTTCCTCTCTAATTCTCACGCCTCAAGCTCTCGATTTCCGACATACTCGCACCTTCGCCTCCAATTTCAACAATTTCTCAAGCAGCTAGCATACCTGAGCATCCTTTTAGGCCTTGACAATAGTAGAGACCACGGACAGTTGATGGAGGTCCTATTAAGCGAGGGCAAGTTCTTGCTTGAGCGCAACGTGAGTAGTAGTGACGTGTTGGTTGTCAAGGAGTAGGGTTTGGATCTCGTGGTGTTGGATGGGTATGCAGTCCTTAAGGATGATGGAGGGGTGGTGGTAATGGTGACGGCGATGGTCGTCAGCAGCAAGGCGAGAGGGATGGACTACTTCTCGTTGCTTCGATGAGTTGGGCGACAGATGGTGGCGTATGACCATTACATTGATTCTCAAAAACCCACTCATCTTTGTTTTAAAGTTTTAGTCTCTCCCACTTAGAGATGGCAGTGGGTTGTTAGTCTAATTAATATCTGCATCACCAAATCTGACAAAATAGACATGTAGGTTAAAATTAGATTTTAAATAAATGTTAAATGGATGCTGAAAAATGGATGTCGATATAGATTTGGATATGGGTCTAATGATAACCCGAACCAATGAATACCCATTTCTGACCTGTTTTTTATTAACTCTATTTTTTCTTTTTTTGAATATTTATGGTTAAATATAATAAAATATTAATATTTTTTTAGAAGAAACAACTTTAAAATCTCCACTTTTACTCCTCACCTTTTACCAAAATCAAAATATCGATTTATTTTTATCAATTTTATGGTTTTTTAAGACATACAAATCAAAATCTCAATTTATTATTATTGAAGTAATTTTGATTTGAAGCGTTCGCAAAAATCTACTCTTTATATTTTCTATTTAGAAGTTATATTTTTGTGTGCTATATAACCCGATAGATATCCAAAAACCTGAACAATCCAATAGATTTAGATATGGGTAGTAAATTGTAAAAATCGATGGATTTTAAATAGATAATGGATTGAATAAAAAATGGATATGAATATGTGATGTGAGCTCAAGAGAGAGTCGAAAGACAAGTCAACTTTTGGATGACTTGTTGACCATGTCGAAAGAACCAATTACTTGTGCTAATGCTAAGAGGCTTAGAGAAGATTTTAGTGGGCTTATATGTACCCTGGTTGATGAAGAAAAGGCCTTTAGAGATCAAGTTACAATTGATAACATCAAGGCAATAATGCTATTCACGTGTTCTGACTTGGGACAAAATTCTGACATTGATTCAGGGCGAAACAGCCCAACTGACCAACATAAAAATTGTAGACCTTTGTCTTAGCTTTCCAACGGTATAAGATTGCCTTAATCGGAGGTTCGTAGCCCAAGATATGCTCAATTTACTAAAGGATGTTCTGCCAGACAATTGTTACGACTCCTAATGGACTTTTCAATTTTTCTAGTTAGGTTTTTCGTTTTTTAGGCCCACTTTTTGAGACTTAAAAAGGTAGTTTTTTGCATTTCCTATTCAGAGTAGATTCAGAATAATTTTAGGTCACTTTATGAGGGACTCAATCCTGAAATTCTCCACAAACCGATTTTACAAACTTATCAAGTGATTAGTCCGAATTGCTTGTAGCGTTCTTTTGATATCTTTGTGCGTTTTGGTTTCTGATTGCATTGTTAATCTTGGGTCAAAGCGTTGAAGGATCTTTCGATAACTTTGATTTCTTGGGTTGGGGTTTTAATCTGATCGATCAAAGGGTTCCTAATCGAGTTGATTCTAGGGGTTCCGCGTCAATATGGGTAGAGTAGTACCCGAACCAAACCTTGTCCATTGCCATCCCTACTCCCAATGTGATTAGGTTTATTTATTCTAGTTAATTAGGCATTGCCAAATTACTCATATCATTTATTTAAAGAAAAAACAAAGAAACAAATTAAGAATAACTCTAATTTTAAAAATTGAGTACAAATGTTAAACCGTAACGTTTTGTTGTTTTCAAATTAAAAATATGATATTTATAAACCTTTAAATTTATAATTGAAAGATAATCAAGGCTTGAATTGATAGTCTAATTGTGATATAATCAAAGTTTGAATTAAATCAAAATTATTTTAATTATTTATTTTTATGAATGATGATAAGTCGAATTCAATAAATGAAGATGAGGAAGATGACAATGACAATAATTAAAGATTGGTGAGAACTTTGTCTTTAAATTTTGAATAAGTTAAAAGTTTTGCTTAATATTTTAATTTAGAACAAGATTTTCATTATATTTAAACATTTATTTATTTTGATTTTTATTTTGATGAAATTTCAAAGTTATGTTTAGCAAATATCTATTAATATGTAAATTATTACTTTTTATCAATATATATAGTTTGAATATTTTGTTAGAAAATATTTAAATTTGTTTGCAGATAATAATATTAAAGAAACACCATGACAAGTAGTTCCTAGTCCTTAAAATTCATATAATAATGAAAAAATTAATCATTAGAGTGGTTAATTTTGATATGTTATCATAACAAGAAATAATTATGATTAATTTGTTTCGTTTATATTGACAATAACCTTTAAAACAAAAAGTTGATGATAAAGTGACAACAAAATTTCTTGTCACAAAAATTACGAATAGTAGTGACCATAGTGATAGTTCCGTTTTTATGACAATAGTAAGTAGACAATAACTAATTGACTTTTATAGACAAAAATTTGGTCACAAAAAGTAAAATATCGTATGATGGTATCAATGATCAAACTATGTTTTGTTATTTTGTCATAATTATAACTCATTCTAGCCAAATTATTTTGGCGCCAAATTGCATATATTTTGAGTGATAAAAGTTAGTGATAAAAGAAATTCTGACACTATTAATACATTAATAGTGAAAATTAATTGTGAAAGATACTAAATTGTCACAATTATCATTGTATTAGTGACAAAAAAATAAATCATCACAATTAATCCAAACAATAATGTCAACCAATTATTTTTTCACAAAAAACCTCCTGTGACGAAATCATAGTTAATCACAAAAAAGCTATCACTAAATTACGAATAGTACTAACCGTAATGATAGTTCGGTTGTTATGACAATATTAAGTAGACACTAATTAACTGAATTTTTATTGACAAAAGTTTTTATCACAACAAGTAAAATATTGTGTGACGGTGAACCGTTTCTTCACATCAAGAGAAAAATATTAGTAACCAAACTATGTTTTGTAACAACAAATAGAAAATATTAGTGACCAACATATGTTTTGTCACAATTGCAATTTATTCCCATCAAAATTGTTTTGGCACCAAATCACATATGCTTTTAGTGACAGAACTTAGTGATAAAAGAAAATTTGACACTCTTAATATATTAATAATGACAATTTAATTGTGAAAGATGCTAAATTGTCACAATTATCATTGTATTAGTGACAAAAAACTAAATCATCATAGTTAATCCAAACAATAGTATCAATCAATTGTTTTGTCACCAAAAATCTCATATCTGTGACGAAATAATAGTTAGTCACAAAAAGTTATCACTAAATGTCTTAACTTTTGTAGTGTAAGTGCTACATTCAATTTTCTTTCGAAAGGCTGAGTGGGCACTGAGCTTATCTATTTCAGAGGCAACTCTCTTCAAGGCTATTATAAATTAGTTCTTGTAGTTTATGATTGCATGAATTGAAACTAATATATTTTGCAACTTACTCTTTGATCTAAAAAAGAAACATACAAGTGATTTAGATGATGAAGTTGCAAAACTTACTGAAATCACAAAGGCACAAAATGAAAAGATTCAAGCTCAAGATACAGCTATTGAGAAGCAAGCCATGGAAATGAAACAAATTTTATTTGTTTTGCACATTTGGCAAATCCTTGAGTAATTCTTAGTTTGTTACTCAATGCTTCTGTCTCAATTGGAGATTCATCATGTAATATACCGCTCCCATAGAGCATATACCCGACAAATCGAAGAATATTCAAGATCATACTCTATGAAAATGGCATGTTAAGATGGTTAGATCAATTCATTTTTTAAAACTTTTTAATTCATCGCATATAACATAAAACATTCCAATAATCATTTTTTTCCATTTTTATTCACAAACATATACAGTCTCAAACGTCATTACATTTCTAAAATTCATATGCCCATTATACAACAGTTGAGAGATACAATCCTTGATACAACATAACTAAGACATTTGCAGGTACATCTGATCCCGACACTGACCCCATCCGAATGTAGAAGTTACTTCAACCAGACTAGCTAAATTTCTTCTGAACCTGAAAAGCAATGTTAGAATTTTGATAAGTTTGCGAACTCAATGAGTGAACCATCATCGATGTGCTCACTCAAAATAGATATAAATATCGCAAGTATATAACACAATTTAATTAGTATAAAATCAAATCTCATATATCATATCATTCAGAATTTAGTACCTAATTGCAAAATACATCATATTCCAACAAGTCCATTATGAACACGAGCATTTCATATAATCATTTCAGGATAATCTAATCATTCATTTCATCTCATTCATATAATCCAAATATACACAAACATAGCATATCATTGTATGCACGTAATTCAGTCAGTCCTTATAAATTTTCACATGGTACATGTAAAGATATGGATGCAATGCACATGAGACTCTATTTTCATTTGTTGTGACCTAGTGCCTATTAATTGACCAATATCCCTTATGAATACCGAGCTTATTTCAAGTACTAACCTATATCCCTTGTGGATACCAGACTTATTTCAGGCACTGGCCCATATCCTTTGTAGATACCGGGCTTATCTCAGGTACTAACCTATATTCCTTGTAGGTACCGGGCTTATTTCAGGCACTGGGCCATATCTCTTATGGATATCGGGCTTATTTCAGGCACTGGCCCATATTCCTTATAGATACTGGGCTTATTTTAGGCTGGTCACTCTGGTCACAATTCTTTTATCTGTTCATGCACATCAATGTCATGAAATGCATCATCTTACATAATATGCTATCGATCACTTTCATTCAGTGTGTACAGTCATTTATCACAATCATCATATCAGAATCTGGCATTCAACTCAGTTGAGTATCACTTATTCCATTCACATTCACATTCACATTCACATTCACATTTATCATCGGACCTTGGTCCGACACTTAATAATAATGTCAAATAACACTTATTCAATCAAATTCACATACAATGAGCACTTCCAATACAATCCCAAATAATGATCTCCTCGAACAATTGATGTCCGGAATTATCACAATCACACCAGTAACAGTTTAATACATAAAAATTAAGCAAGTGAAATACATCTAAGTCAACTCATTACACATATAACTCGAACAGAAAAGCATATATAATTGAGTTGACACATCTAGGTTAACTCACAGTGTACTCCGGGTGAGCTATTGCCTTGATGATCCGGCAATATCTGGATTTTTTCTATCAACTGGTGCTTCTATATCATACAATACACACATAATCTACATAGTACTAAGTTGATCAATCATATAATTGTTCAACCATGCACATTTATATGTATCATGTTCAATGCATGCTCAATTGACTATTCCGGGTATATTTCCCTAATTCACATCTCGTAATCTTAATTCATATATGCTTAATTTAAACTTAGGTTTATACCTCAATTATACAAGATTATTTTAAGTTCATCACTCAATCATTCACTAAAGTTATCCTAGCATTATAAGATTACTTTCATTCATTTCACCTTGTTATTCTCACTATTTCATCGGATCTATATCCGTTAGGTAGACCTTATGTTATATCTATATATACTGTCTTTCAGAGAAATTTCGGTCCAAATAGCCAGTGAATGTCTGTTAGGTGGACTTCATGTTTGATGGGTGGACATTCTCAGGTTTTCCAACTTTCCAGCTCTGCTTATGTCCGTTTGAAGGGACATTATGTCGATTGGGAGGACATTCACTGAACACTTACAGAAATTTGAAATTTTGACCTTCTAGATAGCAAAATCTCTTCTAGGAGTCTTCACAAAAGTTGTAGAACTCGAAATCCTCTTCAAAAGAATACTTAAATGACCTTAATCTGACATCCATAGAAAAAGTTATGCCCCTTGCCCCAAAATCTACCCATTTACTTAATTTTATTAATCTCAATATATTTCCTTAATTATACCCTCAATTATCACCCTAAGCAATCATACATTTAATCACTTATTTAAGCATCATACTAGGTTCATGTCAAACTTCATTCAAGCCTAAATGCATTATAGTAAAGTGTCTTATCAATTTTTGCCTCAAACATAACATATTTCATGTAAAAGTCATTTCCGTTTTCCAGCTTTTCTAACTCTATTTACATGTTAGTTTTGTATGACCATTTTGACCTAGAAAACGAGGTATTTAGGCAACACCTTCTTCTAAACAAATGTTTCTATATGTCTTAAGTTTCTAATGGCATCAAATTTATGTAGTTTGGTTCAGTATTCTGGAAGTTTTATCCAAAATACTACAAAATGTTCTCATACCACGACAGCACACAGTTCTCAGCTTCAAACCTAATTTAGAGTTAAAGACAAAATTAGAATTCGATACCTTCATGAAAATTATAGCCATATGTCTTTAGTGTAATCTAAATTAAAAATCATCCCATTTGGATACCTACAGATCAAGATATGGTCGAAATACATACGTATGTTTAGTGAAAATACTCCATCTAACCTATTTTGACATACTTCATCAACAACCTTACATACAATTCATCTCCAATCAATCATCATGTATGTTATGCTAACATATAACATAACAGGGCAATAAATCACTTACTTGTTCAACCAAAGTCTTCTCAATTTCCAAGCTAGTCAAACCTCTCAAGTATTCAAATATACTCCAAAGAGTAAGATGGAATACAAAGGATTTCCAATCACAAGATGTAGACTACTAAAGTTGACAAAACTCAAGGTTTTGAGAGGTGGTGTGAGGAAGTAGGTGGTGAGGAACTGAAGGAAGAAACATAAGACCAAAAACATGGAGAAAGATGATCTTTCTAGTGAAAAATTCGTGGGGTACAAATGTGTGGTGGAGAGGTGGGACACTTGTCAAATATAGAGCTATGTCATGTGTCTTTTTCTCATGCTTCCAATTGTCACCTAATGCTTGGTCCATATGTTACTATTCTATTGGTCCATGTGTCACTTAATTTAGGCTCCATATGTAACTGATTTAAACCTCCATATTTTACTACTTATAAGGCTACACATGTCACCAATTGTAAGGCTACATATGTCACCAATTATAAGGCTACATATGTCATCATTTGTAAAGCTACACTTGTCACCATTCTATTGTTCCACATGTCACAAATCTAAGGTGCCATTTGTCACAATTTTAAAAGGCCACTTGTCACAATTATACTCAAGCCACTTGTCATACATTTAACTGAGCCATTTGTCAGTTATTTCCAATGCCTCATGCCACCATTTCATAGGCCTACTAAACCTAAATTCTCATGTATCAATTTGTCTTGCTCTTTAATATTTTTCTTAGACTAGATGCACATATCACCTCACCAATTACTCAATTGTAACAATAAATTCCCAATTCACTAATTATAATCCATCAATTCAAGTTATTAGTAAATTAAAATGCAAAACATTAGGAATGCACATTCATATCACATTCATTTTCGTTCCATACCCCAGAATATGTCAATTGAGTACATATACTATCTTGCAATGTTTTCTAAGCTTATGTGATTATTGCTTAGATTGGTCTATTTTCCATATTGTAATGTGGCAACACAATTAAATCTAGAGAGCATATTATAGGTTATTCTGTACTTAGGTTTAATTAACGACGTATCTTAATTAAACATAACCTAAGGAAAAATTGGGATTAACAGAGCTTGTTGTTAATCTATGACCAATAGTTCTAAGAGAGATGTGAAAGCATTATAACAATGGAAGATGTTTAATCGTCAATAGGATGAGATTTATCCAAGAACTGAGTTTCACACATATTCATCACTTTTATCATTGTCAACTGTTTTCTATAATTTATTCTTGTTAGTTTAAGTTTACTTTATTTTCTCAATTGCATTAAACCCAAATCGCCATTTTTATTTCCTTTGCATCAATTATTTTCATTATAAGAATTAACTGAATATTCCCTATGGATATAATCTTGACTCACTACATCTATAAGTTTTTAGTGAGCAGAGTTAGGTAAATTTTGTAGTGCATTCGACATGCACTGTCAATTTTGACGTCATTGCTAGGGAGTGTGGTGGTTTAATTTTGTTTGTTTTTTATTTTAGTTGCTATTTTATGTATGCATTTGTTTATAATCGTTTCTTTTCATTATTTGTTAATTTTTAAACGTTTGTTAGTGAGCAACTTGATTTGGAGATTGAAAGGACATTGCGGAGGTTACAAAAGGAAGCAAAAACAAATATGGGAGTTGAATAAGTATTTGAATTCAACGAAAACATGGTAAATCCAAGAACATTATAGGAGTTGTTTGCACCAGACATAGCCCAAAGGACCTTATACATTACATTTCCTAATTTTGTTGAGCATGTTACCTTTGAAGTTAAGTCTGGATTAATACATTTGCTGCCTAATTTTCATGGCCTTGTAGGTAAGAATGCGCATAAGCATCTTAAGGAGCTTGATGTGGTTTGTCTAAGCATGAAGCCTCCAAGGGTGACAGATGACCAAATCATGATGAGGGCTTTGCCATTCTCACTTAAAGATGTAGTAAAGGCTGGTTATTTGATCTACCTGCTGGGAGTGTAAAGACGTGGATAGAGATGAAGCGGCTATTCTTGGAAAAATTTTTCCAACATCAAAGACAGCGAGTATTCGGAAGGAAATCTGTAACATAAAGCAACATAATAGAGAGTTTCTTTACAATTACTAGGAACGCTTTAAGAAGTTGTGCACTAGCTATTCCCATCATAACATACCCGAACAATTCCTTATCCAATATTTCTATAAGGGATTGTTGCCTATGGAGAGGAGTTGGGTTGATGCAGCAAGCGGTGGAGTATTGTGTGAAAAGACTCCTATGGAGGCTCGTATTTTGATTGAGAGAATGGCAGCTAATTAACACTTAACAATTCGACACTCGCAACGATGTTCGTCATGTGAACTAGGTAAATACTTCATCCATCGAGCAACATTTAGATGAGCTAACATATTTTGTTACAAAGCTTACAGTTTGTAGGCATATGTAAAGGCATGTGGAATATGTGCAAACACAAGCTATCTAACTGATGAGTGCCTGACATCACAAGAGGGAAGTATGAAGTACGTGAATGCTGCCGGAGGGAATTTTCCTAACTAGTACAACCCGTACTCCCAAACGTAACCCAAGTTGGAGGGATCATACTAACTTGAATTATAAGGGGAATAGGCAGTAGAACTACTTGCCAAATCAACCATAAGGATTGCAATAATTCCAACCAAGACCATAAGCTTCTTCCTCAGATTCAGGTACTTTTTTGGAAGGTCTTATTAAGTTCATTGTTAATAACACTCTATAATTTCAACAGGAAGTAAAATCAAGCTTCCAAAACTTGGAATGTCAAATTTCTAAAACAACAGTAAGGATTAACCTTCTAGAGTCATCAAGTGAAGGACAAATGCCATCTTAATCAGAGTCTAATGTGAAGAATGTTAGTGTAATCACCTTGAGGAGTGGTAAGAAGCTTGAGGACCCTAAAAAATTACTTAAGGGATGGCTAACGAAGAAGACATTGAGAGGGATCTTGAAGAAGAAATGGATATGCCATCAAGCTCAAAGGTAAATGCTAAATTCCTAATTGTTGAAAAGAGTAATCCTCCACCTTTTCCTAGTAGGTTAGCAAAATTAAATAAGGAGGATAAGGATAAAGAGACTTGGGAGAACTTTTGAAAGGTTGAGGTGAACATTCCACCTTTAGAAGAGATCAAGCAAGTGCCGAGATATGTGAAATTCCTTAAAGAATTGTGTATGAACAAGTAAAAGTTAAGAGGTAATTAAATGATTAGAATGAGTGAAAATGTTTCTATAATATGCAAAAGAAAATACCTCCTAAACGTAAGGACTCAGGCATGTTTACACTTCCTTGTAAAATTGGTAATACTGAGATTAAATAAAACATGCTAGATTTAGGAGTATTGATTAATGTTACGCCTCGTTCCATGTATGTTTCTTTAAATTTAGTGTCATTAAAAGAAACTAGTGTTACCTTGCAATTAGTTGATCATTCTAATTCCTACCCAGATGGGGTGATTGAGGATGTGCTTATGCAGGTAAATGAGTTAATATTTCCTGTTGACTTTTATGTGGTTGACATGAATAATGAAACTTTCCATAACCGTATACCTATCTTACTAAGGAGGTTGTTTCTCAACATGACCTAAACTAAGATAGATGTTTGTGAGGATATTCTCATGATGGAATTTGATGGGGAAGTTATTCATTTCAATATTTTTGATGTCAATAGGCACTCCCATAATAACCACTCTACTTTTGCAATTAATGTGGTTAACCTTTCCATGCAGGAAGATTGTAAACAAAAACATACAAATAAACAAGAAGCAATTTCCACAAAAGAGAAAACTAAAGCTTTTAATATCTTGTCAAAAAGCTTTATAATTAGTTAAACAATGTTTCTTTATTGCACTAAATATAGATTGTTTCCACATAATTATCGTCCTTATTGGGTCGATCCTTTTATGATAACTAATGTTCCTCCTTAAGGTGTAGTAGAGATCAAAAGTTTAAAACCAGGAAGACATTGCAAGTAAGTAGTCATCGACTCAAGCTTTGTTTGGATGAAGGTCAAGTGGAAAAGGCCAAAGTTGTGATTCTTGGAGATTAAAATTTCATCACTTGATGAGAGTAACATGGAGTCGAGCCAATGACAACAAACAAAGGCACTGTTTGGGAGGCAACCCAAGGGAAGTGAATTTCTATTTATTTACATTTTCACATTTGCTATTTTCATTCAATGCTCCATTTCTTGCATCTGATGTTACAATAGGGACAATGTAAGCTTTAAATGTGGGGGTGGGGATCTTAGATTTTATGCATGCTTTTAAGTTAAATTGTTACTTATATGACTTTTTAGGTAGTTTTCAAAATCAAACAAAAAAATAAAAAATTTTCTTATTTTTATTACTTTTAAGATTATGATATATGCTTAATTAATTGTTTAATTATTTCATAACACTTAGCGATTAATGACATAAAATTGCTTAAGATACTCACTTTGACTTATATGTAATTTTAGGGACAATTCCGAAGCAAAGAAGTTAAAATGAGTCCAAAGCACTACATTTGGGTCATTTTCTAAAAAATTACACTCATTTGTCTTAAGAATGATAAATATCAGAGCAAGTAAAGACAAGAAAATTAAGATGATGAAGCAATATAGCTCACGGCTACTGTGCATGGAAATTTCATGTTTTTGTAGGTAATAACGTGAATTTAATGGAAAGCATCTTGGAATCATGGTGACATAAACATGGAAGCCAACATATGGGACAACCCTATGCAACCTCAATTTTTAATGGAAAATAATGGAGCAAAATGATAGTCTAAGGTGCAGTGAAGGAAGCCAAATCGCACAGCACCAGGGAGCATCGAAACACAGCATGTTGGACATTTGGAGGACCTAAAAAATGCAGCGCAGTAGTCCACGTCAAGGAGCAAAACACATATCCAAAAGAAGAAAGCGTAGATAAGGACTGCGTTGAACGCACATCAGGGAGGGGTTTAAGAGTGAATAGTAGCATGGACACAAACATTATTTGTCACATCAGTGAATAGTGCAGAGAGAACACAACAGTAGCATGAAATATAATAGTATAAGAGAGCTTGCGAGAGAGGAGTAGAGGCGTGAGTAGTATGCATGACCCAACATGTTTATTTGTTACATCACTTGAACAGTAGCTAGGAGAGAAAACATAATAGTGGCAGCATTACAAGGGGTCTTCAGCTAGGGTTTTTTTATGGGTGCTGAAGGGTTAGATGTCCTGACCCTGATTCGAACGTGACATCGACGCCGACAACTCAGGATAACTGTATTTCTTCATTTTTATTATTTCTTTCTCTCCTATTAAATTGATTGTATTATCCTAGGTTAATTGATTTGGGTCAGATTTTCATTATTGTTCAGTTATTTGTGTGTGAACTCATTGGGTATTGTGAAAGGATGATTTTAATGTGTTCATTGAATTGTTTAATTGCAAACCCATTTTGTAATAACTAGTTTTCCATACTAAGGGTTAGAGCCTTAGATTACTATATATGAGTCAAATCATTTTAGCATTCATTAAAAGCATTTCATTAACATGCTTATCATTAGTAGACACACATGAATTATGATTTTGTACACATTGCAATTATAGTATATGCACTCAATTGACATATTCTGGGGTATGAAAGGTTTTAAATGATCATGATGTGAATTATGTATTGTTTATGTCTTGAATTTTGGTTTGATCAGTTACAATTAGTAAATGTGGAATTAATTGTTACCATTAGAAAAGTGATGAATTAAAATGTATATTTAGACTAGGAAAAATGCCAAATGGCAAGACAAATTGACACATGAAAAATTAGGATGACTAAGCCTATAAAATAAATGACAAATGGCATAGATAAATGACTGATATTTGGCATAGGTAATTAATTGAAAAATGTCAACAATGATTGAGTGACAAATGGACTAGTAAGTAGGTAACATATAGTAGCTTATGGAAGGGATAAGTGGCTAACATGCTTAGGGACATATGTTAATGTAATATGATAATCTAAGGTGTAACGTTTCTGTAGGAGTTTTTTCAGCCTTGTTCATTCTTCTTCTCTTCTCATCTCTCACCGCCGAAATTTGCTTCTATCTCCCATCCCTTTGTTTTTCTTGAGGTTATGATAAAATACCACTCCAAATACATTCTTTTACCCTTCATAAAATAGCTAAATAACTATATTATTATTGTCTTTTATCTTAACCGAAAGCTATCTAATTTCCACCTTAAATTTGGGATGATTTTGCATGCATGGAGGGCTAGGTAGACTTGATGAATTGAATTCGAATTGGAAGCTAAATAAGTAAGTAAAGTGTTGTTCTTTATGGCATGTCATAATAGAAAGATTATGATGGTTGAATTGGGATAGATTCTATTTGATGTTGATGTTGAAGATGTGATAGAAAATGGAGAATAAATGGCTACTTTTCTATTTTGTTTTTGCATGTAAGAAAATAGAAGTTTATGGGATGTTGTATGGATGATTTAAATTGGGATTTGAAGTATAATTGATGAGAAATTCATGCTGAAGATAGGTGATATTAAGGTATTTTCAAATATGGAAAATTAGAGCTATAGGTGTGTTTGTAAAAAACTTAATGTTAATGACATAAGTGAGTAGAATTTTGTAAGCCTTAGTGTAACCAATATGGAAGTTAAATTAACCTGAAATGAAGTAACCTTAAGGGACATGAAATCTGTAAAATTTTAGGTGTTAGTGATGTCTTTAAGCTTGTAAAATTCGTGAGGTATTGAAGGTAGTAAAGTTACATACATTAGTGATATGGATGACAAATTCTAGAATTTTGATTTCAGCCTTGTATACATGTTGAACAAGTTGAGAAATTTCACTCTAAATTGGTATATTTGGACTTGATTAGGGTTAGGAATGAGCCTAGATTGTTGCTTGATTAATTAGTTAAGAGCTTAATAAGTTTATGTAGTTAATTGATGTTATAATCTAAAGAATGGACTGTTTTGATTTGAATGAGTTCAAATATGGAAATTCTGATTTGTTAAAGGAATAAATTAGTTCTTTTAATGCAAACATGATCTTTAGGACATGAATAATGTATATGGGGTATGGAAGAATGAGTATTGAAGAACATAGGGTATTTATGAATGAAAATTGTGTAAATGTATGAATATACATTGCTGGAAAAAAATGGTAAATGTATAGATTTAACTTACTGATATTCCCTATTTAAAGTAACAATTGTGTGTATATTAGAAGAGGCTTTTGATCATGGAAATGTTCAAGGATAAGTGTAAAGTATGGATGATGAATTTACAGTAAATCAAGATAACTTAAAGGTACAAACTTGATTGCAAAATGGTAGTATTCAAAATATGAAGTTTGAATGGTCAAAATCTATGAATAGTTATATACCTGGAAAGTCAATTGAGCATGTATTAAACATGACACATATATACATGTATGATTGAATATTAATATGATTGATCAACTTAATAAAGTGTGAAATATATGTGTGTATTGCATGACTAAAGAAGCATAAATTGATCGTCAACATCCAAATGTTGCCTGGTCATTAAGACAACAACTCATCTGAAGTGTACTGTGAGTTAACTTAGATGTTTCCTCACTATGAATAAACTATTTTAATTAACTTTTAGATATTGAACTATTATTATTATGATTGTGATGGTTCTGGACATTGATGATCCGAGGAGTTCTATATTCAGGATTGTATTGGAAGTGCTTTCTAAATGTATGTGAATATGAAAAATGTGTACTCAATTGAATGTTGAATGCTGGATTCAGATAAGATAAAAATGAAAAATGACTGTGCATATTGAAAAAAGGTGTTGGTAACATATTATGTGAGTTGATGCATTCCATCACATTGTTATACATAATCAGATAAAGGAGTTGTGATTGGAGTGACCGGTGTGAAAAAAGCTTAAACCTTATAATTTTTCACTAAAAGCCACAGGCTCAGTTATTAATGAGCCTAATATCCACAATAGATACGAGACAGAATATGAAATGAGCACGATATCCGCAACAGATACGGGATAGTAAATAAGCGCTCGATTAAAACAAAGTAAAAACAAAAGTTGAGTCACATGTGCATTTGCATTTATATATATACATCTTTACATGTATCACGTGAATGATTGCGAAGTGCTACTGAATTATTTTGATAAAATGATATGCAATGTTTGTGTACATGTTGATGACATGAATGACTGAGATAAATGATTGGATTATTTTAAAATGATTATATGAAGTGTTTGTAGTTCATGATGTATTGTTAAGATATGATGTATATTGTGATCTAGTATTCAATATGGAATGATGTGATACATCTGCTGAATTGAGAAATACAATTGTGAATTTGATTGATACTTGTGATAATTGTGTTCTGACTTGAGTGAGTACATTAATGATGGCTCACTCACTGAGTTCACAAACTCATCAAAATTGCAACATTGATTTTCAGGTATAAGGGTGACCTAGCTTCTAAGGTGATATAATAGAAGTCTAGTACTATCAATTTTGGAAACAAGAATGGCTCAAAGGTCTAATCAACTGATACCTACGGAGTCTAGATAGAATACTTTTGTTTAGCTTCTCCTTTTATGTTGAACCTTTTGTATAAAACTTTAAACTTCCAAGTGTTATGTTATGTATAAACATGGATTATGAAATGTAATGACAATGTAAGTTTCATTTTGAGAATGCAATGCAGAGTTTTGATCTTTTGAAATACTTATGCTCTGTATGATGCCATAATAAGTTGATATAATTGCTCTAACATGCCATTTTCATAGGGTATGTTCTTGAATGTCCTCTGGATGTTCGAGCATATACTCTATGGTACTGGTGTGTTAAATTTTTGGTATCAAAGCTTGGTTTGACATCCTCAGGGACATATAAGAACATATATACATGATATATAGTGAGAGACTTGTATAGTGATTACCCTTATTGGTTATTATAGGTCATCCGCTATAGGAGATCGAGTCACAAAATCAGCTGATTTTGAGTCCATAGGAGCCAATAGAGAGTCTCTAGTAACTCAGTTTGAATAAATATCTCTAAGAATTCTTGAGAGAAGAGAGAGAAGGTATGATAAACTTAGGAAGTAGGGGGTTGTAGACTTTTATGGAAGTACAGACCCTGCAGAGGTAGAACGTTAGTTGGAAAGAACAGAGAGGGTGTTTGATCAAATGGACTATGAGTTTGACGAGAGGTTTGATTACGTAGACTCACTACTGCAACGTTCGGCTTATCAATGGTGGAAGTGTTCCTGGCAGTTCTACCTGACCTTGTAGACTAACATGGGAAGACTTCCTGAGGGTTTGTAAGGAGAACTATATGCCACAAATCTACCTGGATAGGAAGATAAAGGAGTTTCTAGATCTGAAACAAGGAAGTCATACTGTAGCTGAGTATGAGGTATGGTTTAATGAGTTAATAGGGTATGTTATTGCTTTGATTCCGACTAAGAAAGATAAGTGTAGGCGATTTGAGGATGGATTGAATATGGAGATCAAAAAGAGGTTGGCCATTACTAATTTAATTATTTTTATTGAACTATGAGTTACCTCAATCCGAATTGAATAGTTACTGAAAGATGGACAAGGATAGTATAGGTAGGAGTTCAGAATGAAAAGACATGGTAAGTCTCAAGTTGATTCTAGTAGGAGATTTAGTAAATGCCAGAATAGATCATTCCAATCACAGACTAAATCGAGACTATCGGGGTTTAGACCAAAAGGTGGTTTTGTACATGTTGGTATTGACAGAGGTCAAGTATCAGGAGGACAAACACAACAGATGCCTAGTTGTGAGCATTGTGGAAAGAAGCATGGTGGCGAGTGTTGGAAGATATCGAGAGCTTGCTTCCGTTGTGGCTCTTTTGAGCATCAGATTAGAGACTATCCCGCGACTTTGGTACCGTAGTTTGGAGTGACAGGGGGATCAATGACTGAGATGACTATCCAGCAAAGTAGAGTTAGTGGAGTAGGATAGAAAGGCAGAGGTAGAGGTTGAACAAGTTTAGTAGGTCCTAGTGTTAGGACAGAGGTATGGAGTAATCAGCCGTAGTCTCAAGTCAAAATCTTTGCTATCACCAAAAAGGAGGCACAGAACTCTCCAGATGTTGTTACAGGTATGTTACATGTCTTTCAATTTGAGACATTTGCATTGTTAGATCCAGGATCTACATATTCATTTATCACACCACATTTAGCATCCAAACTGCATTATGAGAGAGAGATGTTGAAATTTATCCTAGAGGTGAGTACTCCAGTAGGTAGTACTACAGTGATTAGGGAAGTCTGTAAAGGGTGCATTGTTCGAGTTGATCAGGTAGAGTTGGAAGCTAATTTGATAGTGTTGCAGTTAAAGGAGATAGATCTCATTTTGGGTATGGATTAGCTTACTGTACATAGAGCTATTAGAATTATTACACTAAGGAAGTCATCCTTAAATCTCCTAACCAACCAAGAGTGATATTTCGAGGTGTTAGTTAAGTAGTGCAAGCTAGGTTAATTTCCTCAATGGGTGCTCTCAGACTAATTCGAAGTGGATGTGAGGCTTATATAGCCTATGTGACTAATACTCGGAATGAACAGACAATTTAGAATATTCCTATTATTAGGGATTTCTGGATGTGTTATCTACTGAATTACCGGGTTTTCCCCAAATAGTGAGACAGAGTTCACTGTTGACTTAGTTCCAGTACTGCTCCTATATCTATTCCTTTGTATAGGATGGCACCTGTGGAACTTATGGAACTTAAGACCCAGTTGCAGGAATTGTTAGAAAAGGGTTTTATCAAACCTACTGTGTCATCTTAAGGAGCCTCAATTTTGTTTGTGAAGAAGAAAGATGAGAATTTAAGATTGCGTATTGATTATAGGTAGTTGAATCTGGTGACAGTGAAGATCAATATCCTTTACCAAGAATAGATGATTTACTTGATCAGTTATAGGGAGTTTAGGTGTTTATTGAATTGAATTTGAGATCAGGGTACTATCAATTGAAGATAACAAAAGCTAATGTATCAAAGAGTGCATTTAGAATTAGGTATGGGCACTTTGAGTTTTTGGTGATGCCTTTTGGGTTGACAAATGCTTTGATAGCTTTTATAGCATACATTAGACTCCCTACAATCGAAACATAAGGAATCATCTGCATTTCCTTATCTTCAAAGTCATTCTTAGGGCATTGACTTAAACTGAACTTATCTCCCTTAGACACAAGGGTTTCACCTAGTTTAGAATCCTACATGCCAAACCTTTTAAGTATCTTTTCAATATAGCTCTTTTGTGATAATCCAAAAATATCTTGAGAGCATTCTCGATGTATCTGAATCCCCAAAACAAAAGAGGCGTCACTAAGATCTTTCATATCAAATTTTTTTAACAGAAATCCATCTCAAAACTGAATGAGATGATAACTAGGTGAAATTTGTAATACCATTGATGAGATGCCTGCTTGAGTCCATAGATTGATTTCTTTAGTTTGCAAACCATTTGCTTTGCATCTCTGACACAAAGTTTTCTAGCTGCACCATATAAATCGTCTCATCAATGTCAACAATGAGAAAAGTTGTCTTATCACCTATCTAATGTAACTTAAGATCAAAATGTGTAACTAATGCCATTATTATCCTGACAGAGTCTTTCGAAGAAATTCGAGAGAGAGTTTCTTTATAATCAACGCCTTCTTTTTGTGTAAAGCCCTTTGCGACAAAGGGAGCCTTGTACCTTTCTACATTGCCTTTCAAATTCTTCTTGGTCTTAAATATCCATTTGTAACTAATAGGTTTTGGACTTTTAGACAATGGTACAAGGTCCCAAACATCATTGTCCTTTGTAGACTTTGTCTCTTCATTTATGGATTTTGAGAGTTAGAACTTTCCATGGCTTGATAGAAGTTGATTCGATCATCTTCCACTAAACCAATGTCAACTTCATGTTCTTGAAGAAATACAATATAATCATCTGGAATTGCACTTCTCCTCTCTCTAGTGGATCTCATTAATGAGATAGGTTTTTGAGGTTGTAGAGTTTGTTCTTCTAGAATAAGTTGTTGAAATTAGGGAGGAGTTCCATGACATTGTCTTGATCCAGAATTCCTTCTTGAACAATGTCAGGAACGGAAACCTGACGTTGATCATTATCAATAGCAATTAAAGAAATTTCAATGCGTTCCTCTTTAAAGACAAAGTCTTTAATCCTTTCTCCACTTGCAAACTTAACATCCTATAAAAATCAAGCATTTCCCATAATATCCAATTAAGTAACAACTGATAGTCCTTGAGTCCAGTTTCTTTTCATTTGGTCTATAAGGCCTTGCCTTAGCTGGACATCCCCAAATGTGAAAGCGTTTTAAAATAGGCTTCTTGCCCATCAAAAGCTCATTCAGTTGCTTTAGTTAGAACTCTATTGTGTATATATGTTACGGTCTTTAGTGGTTCTCCCCTGAGTAATTCTAGTAAGGTAGAATGACTATCCATTATATCTTTAAGCATTCTGTTTCATCTTTCAGCAACACCATTCATGCTAGGAGAATATGCCATAGTGTACTGTGGGATGATACCATATTCCTCTAGGAATTTAACAAATGATCCTGGATGTTGTTCACCTGATCCATCATATCTGTCCTAGTACTCACCACTAAGGTCATATCTGACACTTTTAATCATTTAGTTGAGTTGGTTCTCAACTTTAGCATTAAAGTTTTTGAACACATCTAAAGACTGTGATTTGTTATGGATGAGATAAAGTTAGTCATCTTGCGAGAAGTCATCTATGAATGTTATAAAATACGGTTGACCATTCCAAGACATCATAGGAAATGGCCTACAAATATCCATATGGATAAATTCTAAGACGTTTGAAGCCCTATTAGCACCCAATCTCCTGTGTTTGTTTCCATTTAATGTAATTAACACAAGTATCCAAATCCATAAATCAAAGGGATTAAGAATTCCAGAAATGGGTAGAACAAAGACAAAATTGCTAGCTCTCTTCTTTCTTCTATGGAGAGCAAAAACGTGAGAGAGAATGAAGAGGAAGAAGAAGAGAAAGATGAGGAGAATGGAGAAGCTTACTTAACAATACTCACGATTATCATCATCTTACTTGCTTTTGTTTTTATCTTTTATTGTTTTTGACTTTTATCATTTGAAGACAATAAATGCATAACTTTAAAGAACCCTCTCTCATTTCCACGTTGCACACACCTTATATATATATATATATATAAATGCTGAGGTGGTCCAGTCACATTAGGGTCAGTCCTCTTGCATCCCGGGTGTGGAAAAAAACCGAACACCTGTTTCAACAATTTCGATGTCGCGATCTCATCGAGATCCATTTGGTTCTATTGCTCTCCATATAATGAATCTCTATCCAAAACCATTTTACGAATCCTCCAAGTCACTCTTATGCATGTGATCCATTAGGTTCCTGGTTATGTTGGCCACTTGGATTAACATTTAATCCAAGCAAGTCATAAGCAGCGTCGAGCAACACATCATGACCCCCAATTGATTAGAAAGTAAGTGGTTTGACGAACAAACCTATACTAATCACGAACCATCTCACAAACCCTTTCATAGATAATCGTTGTACAATTCGTCCCACTTGGTTATGAGTATGGGCAAAGTGTCAACTCTCACTAGACTGACTACATCAAATATAGCCTAAGTGATATCAGTTCTCGTCCTAAAACTCATTATTCTATATGTCAATGAAGACATTCTTCATGACATATGTTCTCCGGCCAGAGATTTCCAAGCAATGACCCCCATAAGAGGCCATCGGTATTGTCTTCTGCTATCACAGAAGTGCTGGATCCTCTATTGGCTACTCAATTACCTTCGAATACCTCAAATTATACCTAATCACCATCCTATGACCTCTACAAGGAAACAAGGAATAGAGTCAAAGCATAGAATTATTATCTAAGATATCCTTGAGTACCTCAAGTCTAAGGATACTTGCACCATTGCTATGATGAGATTATCATTGGCATTAGTATAGGACATCCATTCGATGATCTCATAGTAGGTCATTCAATGCACTTAGTACCTTTAGTAAGCATCCACATCTCAACTCTAAACATCTCATGTTTACTGTTTCTGAGATCCACTGCTTGATCAAATCAAGGAGTTTGACATGTGCTAGTCTATTCGGATTAATGATATCCAGTCTCATTAATGCTATGACTAGGGATAATTTAGACATTGACATAATTGCACATGATAGGAATCTCAATAGTATGATCACATTATGATTTCCTTCATGTTATGTCATATATCATGGACTTCATTAATTTGCTTATAAATCAATATCAATTCATAAATAATGAACACTAAATTAATGAAACATGCCTTTATTATTGAAAATAAAGTCTGTACATAATTTTATACAAAACGTGCTAAAGGTGATTGCCTTTAGGGCATTACTCTAACATCTTTAACCATCACTTAGTTTTCGACAACTTAGGCACCTCTGCATAGACACACTGATGTGAGTTGTTGCAGCAGAATCTAAACACCATGTGTATCTAGGTACCGAAGTCAAACAAACATCAAAACAAACCAAAATAAGAAGCATACCTTTTTTTGCACGCCATGCGTGATAATTGGCACACTGCTTCTTTACATGACCTTCAGCTCCACAAAAGTAACAGTCATTTGGTTTTTCTTCCTTTTTTTGTTTCTTTTATGTTGTCGAAACTGCAACTTCCTTAGTTTTCTTTATTTTGTTCCTTTTGTCCTTAGATATTGTGGCAAGGTGAGCACTTTCTGGCTTATCATGCATCAACCTTTCCTCTTCTTGGACATAGTATGAGATGAGCTTATTAAGAGACCATGTCTCCTTTTGATAGTTATAGCTCACCTTAACTTGACTATACTGTGCCGGACAAAATATCAAAACCAGATGTACTAGCAAGTCTTAGGATAATTCCAGCTTAAGTGCTTTCAATTTTAAAGCAATGTGAGACATTTCCATAATGTACTCTCCTATGTTTCCTTTTCCTATATACCTCATTGAGATAAGCTTTGCCAAAAGTGTTTTTATTTCAACCTTTTCATTTTTGGCAAATATTTGAATCGCGTATGTTTTTAAAGAATAAAGTAAGCTGTTACTTTAATCTTAAAATATACACCTTAGTATCCGTTTATTATGAATCACAATCTTGATGAGTGGTGAACTCATGTGTATTTCGTTATAATTCTTGAGATGATCGGAATGGATTTTTACACGGTACCAATCCATTGTCCACATGTTAGAATTATTAATTGAAACATGCATCAGGGAACATTCACTCAAATAAAGAGTTTATAGTGATATCA
>JAOTAY010034373.1:0-23984 GCA_025629805.1 Erythroxylum baracoense
GTCACTCTGTGCTGCCTTAGTGTTTCTCCTGGAATATGTTAACATAGGTTTATGGCCCATGTTCTGTTCCTTCCTCTTATTTCTCCTAGAATAAGTCAATATGAGTTTAGGACCCGTATTGCTATCAATTCCGCCTCCTGCGAATTCTGCCTTGTCCTCAAGGCAGAAAGAAGGATACTGTTGTTTCACTTGTGCAGCAGCTGTCCAAGAAGCTTCTTCGATTGGTTTCCCTTTCCAAAGCATAAACCATTCAACAATTTGCTCGTGATTTTTTTGGACAGTACATGCAGCTATGATTGCTTCAGGAATAGTAGGCTCAATTGAATCGACCTCCAGACCCGAGGGAAGAGTTGGCTCGGGCACATAACTTCCTATCATCTTTTTGAGCTAAGATATGTGAAATACCGGATGAACTCGGGAGGTGACAGGAAGAGCCAACTTGTAGGCCACATTTCCAACTTTAGCTATCACTTGAAAGGGTCCACAAAATCGGGCTGAAAGTTTAGGACAAATATGTCGTGCGATTGAGGTCTGTCTGTGAGGTCTAAGCTTGACATAGACCCACTGAACATCTCTGCGCTTAACATCAGCTGCAGACTTCATGACTTGTGGAGCCCTAACAAGATGGAATTTAAGTTGCCTCAAAGCCTCATCCCTATCAATCAACACACCATTTACATCATCAACAAGAGATTCCCCAATGAGAAAGTGAGGAACTTTAGGAGGAGGTCGACCATACACTACCTCGAAAGGGGTTGTGGCGGTTGCAGAATGAAAAGAGGTATTATACCAAAATTCGGCCCAAGAGAGCCAATTGTGCCACTGTTTTGGTTGTTTAGAAACAAAACATCGGAGGTAAGTCTCAAGACACCTATTGACTACCTCGGTTTGTCCATCCGTTTTTCGGGTGATGAGAGGTACTCATTCGAAGAACCGTTCCTTGCAATCTCTAAAGCTCCTTCCAAAAATTACTAACAAAGATTGGATCCTGGTCACTTACAATTGTCTTTGGAATGCCATGGAGTCGAACCACCTCCTTAACAAAACAATCAGCTACAACTTTGGCAGTAAAAGGGTGCTTGAGAGGGATAAAATGCGCATACTTTGATAATCTGTCCACTACTACCATAATGACCTCAAGCCCTTGGCTTTTTGGCAATCCCGTTATAAAATCCATTGAGATGTCTTCCCAAACTGCATTAGGAATTGGGAGAGGTTGAAGGAACCCCGCAGGGGAAAGAGTTTGATACTTATGCCTTTGGTATACTTCACAGTCCTTCACAAATTGCAGAATCTGTTTTCGCATTCCAGCCCAATACAAACAACCAACTATTCGTTTATAGGTCTTAGTAAACCCGAAGTGACCCCCTATAGGAGTAGAATGGAATTCTTGCAAGAAATTTGGGATGAGGGAGGAGGTTTGGGACAAAACCAACCTGTTTCCCTTGAACAGTAGCCCTCTCAATAAGTGGAACTCTGTTTCAGATGAAGAATCAGCTTGGAGCTTTTGCAGAATTTCTATCAACCATGGATCCCTTTGATACTCTTTTTGTAACTTAGCAGAATCGACCCAATTGGGTGAAGAAACCAGATAGTAAAATTCTGGTTCCATAGGTACACGTGATAAGGCATCTGCTGCCTTGTTTTCAGGTCTCGGCTTATAGAACACTTCAAACCAAAAGCCCATCAGCTTGGACAGCCAATGGTGTTGATCTGGGGTATTTAACCGTTGTTGTAGGAGGTGCTTCAATGTCTCGTGATCTGTGTACACCTTGAAGAATCTCCCTAGAAGATAATGCCTCCAATGTTGTATGGCTAGCACTAAAGCCATAATTTCCTTCTCATACACTGATTTGGACATGGCAGTGGCAGATAGGGCCTTGCTAAAGTAAGCAATAGGTTTATTTTCCTGCATAAGGATAGCCCCTAACCCACATCCAGAAGCATCACACTCTAAAATAAATTCCTTGGAGAAATCTGGTTGAGTGAGAACCGGAAAAGAAGTTAGGCAATTCTTTAACTGATTAAAAGCTTCTTGAGCTTCGGATCCCCAAGAGAAGTTATCTTTCTTGGTGAGTTCGGTAAGGGGTCAAGCAATCTTCCCATAATCTTTGATAAACTTCCGATAATACCCGGTGAAACTAAGGACCCTCTCACTCTGGTAACATTCTTAGGGATTGACCAATCTTTAACACATTGGATCTTGAGAGGATCCATTGCTACACCTTCAGTCGAAATAACATGTCCCAAATACTCAATGGTTTGCTATCCGAATAAACATTTCTTCTGATTTGCAAAGAATTGATGTTCCATTAATAGCTGTAAAGCTTGTTCCAAGTGTTCGAGGTGTTGCTGCCAACTACTGCTATAGACCAAAATGTCATCAAAAAATATCAACACACTTTTCCTTAGAAGTGGTCTAAAAATCGAATTCATAGTTGATTGAAAAGTAGATGGGGCATTCATAAGTCCAAAAGGCATAACTAAGTATTCATAGTGGCCTTCATGAGTTCGAAAGGCTGTTTTATGGATATCCTCAGTCTTAATTCGTATTTGGTGAAAATCGGACTTTAAATCAATCTTAGAGAAATACTTGGAACCATGTAACTCATTAATAAGCTCATTGATAGTGGGAATTGGAAATTTGTCAGGAATGGTTACCTTATTCAAGGCACGGTAATCGACACACGTCCTCCATGAATAATCCTTCTTTTTAACTAGAATTACTGGACTGGAAAAAGGGCTGGTGCTATTTCAGATTGCACCTAGTTCAAGCAATTCCCTAACCTGTTTTTAATCTCATCCTTATAGTGGTAGGCATACCTATAAGGACGTACACTCACTGGATTGGTTCCACTAAATAGAGTAATGTCATGATCATGACCCCGCGAAGGAGGAAGGCCCTTCGGTTCTTGGAACACCAATCGGTTTTTATGCAAAACTGAAGTTAATTCCTGAATATGATCTGGTGTTAAAGTGGTACTAGTTCCCAAATCCAGCACATTAAACTCTCCTCCTTGCTGTTCATTCTGAAACTTCATCACAATGGAGTGGAGTACCCCTTGTAAGGCAGAAATTTGTTGGAGCTGCTTACAGCTTTGCCCTCTCAAAGTGACTACTTCTTTTCCATGCTCAAAACCCCAACTCACTGTTTTCTGCTTAAAATCTGCCCTTACCTCTCCTAAGGTCTCCAGCCATTCTGTACCTAAAACCAAATCAATTCCCCCCAGTTGAAGAATATAAGCATCAATTAGTAGTTCCACATTTCCTACTGTCACCACAAGTCCCTTACATCGACCTTGTGAGAAACATTTAGTTCCATTACCCAATCTCACCCCATAAGATTCGGTTGGAGTCACATTCAAACCCAAGGTAGCTGCTAAGTCTTGCGAAAGGTAATTATGGCTTGCCCCACTATCTAGGAGGAGCAAAATTGGAACTCCAGCCAACTTACCCTCAAATTTGAGGGTCTTAGACTGCACAATCTCCCTATACTCTGCTATTTGACAGACCATTTCCCATGCTTCACCAGTCTCGGTCTCCTCACTGTCTCTCACACCTGAAGGAAGCACTTCTCCTTCGTCGTCCCCTTCCCAAATCAATAACCTTAAGTGCCTTTCAGGGCAGATATGGGTAGGGCTATAGTGATGTCCACATTTAAAACACATCCCCTTAGCTCTTCGGTCCATCATTTCTCGATAAGAGAGGTTGCAGGTCGCCTTCGGTCTTCCCTCGACGGCCCCTTCAATCGTGGAACCTCGTTCGGCTCTCCCTGCGGATTGGGCTGGGGGTCGGACCACATCGGGTCGCAGGCCACCCCAGTGGCAACCACCCTTGGTCGGGTTGGTGGACCCGAACCTCTGGGCGTCGACGGGTCTCCATCCCTTCGTCGGCTTGGTGGGCGTCTGTGGTGCTAGCTTGCGCTCCACAGCTCGTGCTGTGGAGATCATCTTGTAGCGGGAAGAAGGGTCTAAGGCCAAAACCTCCAACCTTATATCTTCTCGTAAGCCCCCTAAGAAGAAACCCATATACTGATCTTCGGGAAGAGGAGGAACCTGGGCCATAAGCATCTTAAAATTTTCTACGTATTCATCCACAGTCCCCTACTGCGTCAACGTCTTCAACTGAGAAAATGGGGTTCCCGTTATAATGATCTCCATACCGATCGAACAAAGCTCTTTTGAAGGTCTCCAAATCGAACTCTGGCTTCGACGCTAGCAGAACCTTAAACCAGTGCCACGTCATCCCTTCCATGCAAATTTGGGCCAGCTGAACTCGAAGTTCTAGTGGGGTGCCCTGGACGGTGAAGTACACTTTCGCACGAGAGACCCATCCTACTGGGTCGTCCCCTTGGAATGGAGGGAGCTCTACTCTTTTTGCTCGGAGCTGATACTCTTCCGACGCCATGGAGGTGACGCCACTTCCCGTCACTTCCGTCTGTACCGACTTCCCACGATCTACAGAGCTTGACCCTGCCTCCGGTGATCGGTGCACAGTCTGATGCTGGAACCCCTCTCGCATCTCTGCGTGCATCGCCGCTAATGCTCGGGAGAGATCGTCGACACCTTTATGTAAGTTTCCCAGTTAGACCGTGTGGTCCATCAGCTTCGTCTCTACCGCTGTTATTCGAGCATCCATTGCTTCCCACTTTTGTGACGCCATTCTCGTTTGCATACACTGAGCATCTCAATGAAAGCACCAATGATAAGCAAATGGATGAGAATATAGTATTTTATTGATATTAGCTATAGCCTCGTAGGACAGATACAAGGACTAAGCTCCAGCCAACAATGGCCCCTCAAGCTTTCAGCTGAGATAGTACAAAGAGAATTCCGATACCCCCTCTGTGCTACCCATTCCCATACATACTCTCCCCTCCACTCGACTAGCTTCTCTCTCCTCTAACTAATTCTAACAAACTTATTATCTAACCATTAGCTGACTCATCCCTTGGGTCATTCTCTGCTGCCTTAGTATTTCTCTTGGAATATGTTAACATGGATTTGTGGCCCATGTTTTGTTCCTTCCTCCTATTCCTCCTGGAATAAGTCAATATGGGTTTAGGACCTGTATTGCTATCACATAATAAATAAAGGAGTATTTTCAAATACCATGCTTTATTATTTCAGACAAAAGAAAAATGACAAGATTCCTACGAAGTTTGGTATAAAAAAGAGTCTAAGTAGAAAGAAGTGGAATGAAGTTATTATGATGAATAACCTGTAAAGATAAGATTTAAGTTTCTAACTGCTTATTCCCAAATAAGCATTGACAGGTTGACATTTAGACATGAATGGCTGGGGCTTTCTGCAAGGAGACATTAACATGCATCACAAACTTGAGAAGATTTCGAACCGAAAACCTAGTATAGGAGTTACGAGCTGTTAATAAATGCAGGTAAAGTCTCTTGAATAATGGGCTAATCATGTCTTAATATATGTTAATCGTTTCTATTTTTACTCTAGAAGGCTACTTTGAAAATCTGTTGAATCTGTCAAAGCTTGTTGCCTAACTTCCAAACGAATCTAAGGAATCGCTTTGAATATAGGGGTGGGTGGGTCAATTGAAGGAGTTCTATTTTGAAATGAATAAATTAAAATCGCTTCCTACTTGAAAAGTATTAAGAAGCTACAGAATGAATATGCAACCTGACAACGCATTCTTGGTAGCTCGCTTTACTGCTGTTACTTGCAACTGTAATAATGCATCTTCCACAATCCACAAGCATGTCACAAACTAATGCAACGACCAAGTTGATCTTATTGTGATCGAGTTTAACAAACTAAAGTCAATCAAACAGTTTCCATGCACTAACAACTGTTTTACCAAAAGCTGAAACAGAGTTAAGTCCAGGAATATGATAGTAAGTCCTAAAACTAAAAAACTTGAATTACTTCCAGTACTTTGAATCCACGATTTGAAGGCTCAAATAAGCATAATCAAAGAAAGGTGACAATGTTGGGAAATCAGATTGGGATCCGGTCTGAGTCACAACGGAATAATTATAAAATTTTTTCATAAACTTTGACTTTCTGAAAATTAAGATCTTTTTAATCTATAAAATGATTAACATAAATCAGAATTTTAATTCGTACCTTATTTCGAAGCTTGATCTTTATCTTGTTGTTTCTCTCGAATCGTTTCTGAAGTTGATTCGTCTTAAATGTGTCCGGCCTCTAACGGTTTCCATAGAATGAGTTGAGGGAATTTTGTAACTCTTATAGAGAGAGTTAAGCAAGAAGTGCTAGCTTCATAGAGCTTAAACTTATATATTATAGGTTCTGAACGTATTTAATCATAAAGTTTCTTAAATTTTCCAATAAAGTCTTAACTTGATTAAAATAATTATGCTATCTTTAACCCATTCTATATGTGAGACTCATTAGGTTCTTAAATATGTTGACAATGATTATAAATTCTATTTCTAATTCATAACTAGAATCTTTAATTTATCTTTAATTCTTCAATTAAACAATTTATAATCATAGATCAAGATTAATGTCTAGTAACACGTCATAACTACTCAAATATTTAGAAATGTCAAAGTAGTTTTGACTAACTGTTTCGTATAATTCAATCCTTTCATCAGACAATGTTCCGATTACACATAGAACATAAAATTAATGTCTACTTTAACTTTAATCTAATCATATTAGCTTTCTGCTATTAATTATTGATTTAATTAATAACATTTGTAAACTATTTACAAAATATTATTCCACCTCGACCAAGGATTTCCTGAATCAATACTAATTAAAAATAACATAATATTCTCCCTAGTTACTTTAGGGTGATGAATCATATCTTGATTGCATAGCTATCTCCATATAGTTCATACTACATCTAATGACTATCGTTTGATCGACCCATGATTAAATAGGTCATAAATAGTATCAAAATATAGTAATCTCTATACAAGATAACTTTGGTGACCTCAAGTTAAATGATCATTTATGTAATCATCACAATGAGAATTCCATAGATATATAAGTAATGTTCCAAATAGATTTCTCATGTCGGGTCTCTCTGTTCAGTGAATTTTTTCTCTAGCAAGCACCCACATGTTTGTTTAAGTATGTCTATATTTTAGCTTATGAGATCGACTGCTTCCTTAATAAAGAAAAGCATAACATGTGCTAGTGTTTTTTGCGTTCTATTAATGTCCAATCTTAATAGAACAATGACTAGGAACAATTTAAGGATAATACATAAATATAATATGAATCTCACTATAATTTCATTTTCAATGTACAATTATGCCATAGAATTTATTATATACATCTAAACATGTGCAAGATAAGGAATGCCTTTAAATAATTGTCATTAAACTATAACCAAAGCTATTGGCTGTAGGGAATAAACCAATAATCTCTCACTTGAACTAAGTCAATCGTTTAAGTATCTCACACCATATCACCATATGACTATTATTCTACTACTGTGATAGTGGCTTAATGAGAGAATTCTACAAGATTCTTTTTAGTGAGCACTTGTTTAATTATTACAGCTTACATCTTACTTGTCATCATAATTAAGAAAATTTGCCTAAACACATCATTGGATCTTTGATGAGACCTCAGCTCCTTTTTACATGCCCAATGGCTATAATGTTTCACAGTATATTACTATTTTGAGCAATGAAATTAACTATATCAAGTTCATTAAAAAAATTATTGATGCAAATAATTATTTCCACTAAATGAAAAATGTATTATGGTTTAATTAGCAACCATTGCTACATTGGAACCTTTCCAATCTTGAATCATATTATTCTAAGTAAATAAACCTTAATTAGGATTTACTTCTAAAGTTATATCTTTATCATGTTGAATTCAAATATCAACTCATATATAGAATAATAGATATATTTAATACTTCACAAGTATCAGATATCTCAATTATTAAACATCTTTAGTACATTATCTATGTAATTGGAGTTAGAATAGGTGAACAACATCCAATCTATCTCTATAGATCTAAATCCTAGAATTAAGTTGTTATCTTCTCCTATCCAATAAGAGTTGTTCTTGGGTAGTTATGTTTTCAATAATTGAAAGTTAGAATTGTTGTTCTCTATAAGCAATATGACTCCACATACTCCCACTAACCTTCTTGTAGACATGATAAATTCACAATTAGCTCCAAAACAAACACTGTGAATTCATCATGAAAGTGAATCTTTCAACATCACGTAGCCTTTTAACTATACATCAAATTTATCAATAAAGGCACTAGTTCCAATTAGATGTATTGTCATGAGAGTTGAACTTTTCAAATTTCATCTTACTCCCACTACTTAACTTAAGAACCATTATCTTATAAGTATACATTGAAACATTAGTCAACTCAAAATTTCAATACATTTTGTCATCTATATGACTTTGACATGTCTCTAAAACTTTATCACTAAATCCTTAACAGGGATTATAGCAAAATAAAATAATGGACATACGATTTTCTATCTTACTGTTGAGAACTCTTCTCATACATATCCTATGTCTAAGAAATTGGGTTTACTAACTTAGTATTAACTATACTAAACAAGGTAAATCTCGCTCAAAATAAAACATAAATGTAAGAAAAACAAGTAATTAATTATATGCCATGACTACCAAATAAGATTAGGACTTCAATCATGTATTTAGTTGCTCCCACTATTTTATTCAAAATAATAGCCCTCACTACTATTCGAAAAGATTACTCTAATCTTTCGAGTAGGCTAGGATCCCATTCAAATATAGTTGATCTTGTGTTTACTCAAAAAACCAACTAGACTTAAATTAAGTAGATAACAACATTATCAATCACATCTAATATGACTCCTTGATTTGTTAAGTAACAACTCTTGCCAAAACATATCATATGTTGTTATTCCTAATCCTGCCTTTAAATTCATGTGATCTTGAGTTTGCTCATCCAAATCACACAAATTTAGTTAAGTAAAACCCACCGTCATAAGACCAAATATGTTCGGGTTAAAGTGACCTTGAGTTTGCTCAACAAGTCTATAATAAATAAAACTCTAGTTGATTCTTATAACAATGAAAGGCAACAATCACGTTCTCAATGTATACTTAATATTTTAACGAGAGATTTTAACTTCATTTGTCTCATCAAACACAAAACTGTATGTCAAATATCACACACATAAAACATACGATTTAATATACATCCAATATATATATATATATATCATCCATATGAATAAAGTATGCATCTTATGCCCTTATAATTAGATTATACGTATAAAACATCAAGCTTTGTTTAATTCTAGTTATTGATCTTCATAATCTAATAATATTTCCAGCTCTTTGGAAAAATTAAATCAAAGTAAACCATTGATTCCTAAATGATCTAAATTCCTATTCCAAATAAAAATTTGATTTGATTTGAAAACAATTTTCAAATCCAATTGGAAACCATTTTCAATTTATCTTGACTCCTTTAAAATATTTAATTGACAAAAATTCAATAAATTATTCTACTTATTATAATTTACAAAAATCTCCTTTTTAAAAATTATGCAAGTAACACTTTTTAATCCAATTAGAAAACTATTTCTGATCTCAATAGAAATTATTTTCCTTAATTAGAAAACTATTTTCTAATATTAAAAGGAAACTACTTTCAAAATCAAATAAAACATTTTTAAATTTAATTAAGAAAATCATTTATATTATTTATTCAGAGATTGATTTCTTAATTAATAAGAAAATCTTTCTTTAAAGAAATAGAAAATTATTTTCAAAAATTAAGGAAACCACATTTTTTTAATCAATAAATGAAAATGGTTTTCAAATCTTAATCAAGAAAAATATCATTTCTATTAAATCAAAAAACTTATTATTTATAAATAAAAAACTATTTCTAAATATATGGAATAATAATTCTCTAAACAAATAAATCATGTATTAAATTACTTTCAGTACTTTGGATCCATGATTTGAATGCTCAAAGTAGCAAAAATAGAGTAAGGTGATAATGTTGGGAAATCATACTAGAATTCAATCCCAGCCTCAACGGAATAATTATGAAAGTTTTTTTGTAAACTTTGATTTCCAGAAAGCTTAGATCTTTTTAAGCTATAAAATGATTAACACAAATCATAAAAAAGCGAAAACTTAATTCGTGCCTTATTCTGAAATTTGATCTTTATCTTGTCGTATCCCTCGAATCGTTTCTGAAATCTATTCATCTTAACTAGCGTAACCACAAAAGTATCCGACCTCTGACGATATTCACAAAATGAGTTGAGAGAACTTTGTAACTCTTACAGAGAGGTTTAAGCAAGAAATGCTAGCTCCATAGAGTTTAAACCTATTTATAATAGGTTCTGGACGTTTTGGTAATTTAATTGAAATTAAATTTAAGCCTATTTCTAATAGGTTCTGGACGTTTTGGTAATTTAATTGAAATTAAATTAGCTATATGGAGCTCAATTAAACTTTAATTAGAGTTAAAAATAATTCTAATTAAATACTAATTATGCTCAAATAAGATTTAATATCTCATATTGATCCTTATTTATTACATATCTCCTATTTAATTATAAAGTTTCTTAAACTTACAATCAAATCTAAAAGTTTCTCAAACTTACAATCAAATCTAAATTAAAATAACTTTTCTCTCTTAAACTCATTCTATATGTGAGACCTATTAGGTTCCTAAATATATTGGCAATGAATATAAATTATAATTCTAATTCATAAGTATAATTAGATAAATTAAAACTCCTTTTAAATTATCTTTAATTCTCCAATTAAATAATTTATAATCATAGATCAAGATTGACGTCTAGCAATGTGTCATGACCATCCAAATATTTAGAAATATAAAAGTTGTTTTGACTAACCTTTCCGGCATGATTTTTCTGTATAATTCAATCCTTTCATCATACAATGTTCTGATTAGACATAGAGCATGAAATTAAAGTCTACTCTAATTTTGGTCTAATTATATTAGTTCTTTGCTATTAACTATTGATTCAGTTACTGAAATTTGTAAAATATTTACAAAATGTCATTCCACCTTGACCAAGGATTTTCTGAATCAATACTAAACGAGAATAACAAAACATTCTCCCTAATTACTTTAGGGTGATGAATCATATCTTGATCACATAACCATCTTCATATAGTTTATGTTACATCTAATGACTACCGTTTGATCGACCCATGATTAAATAGGTCATAAATAGTATCAAAGCATAGCAATCCCTATACAAGATAACTTTAGTGACCTGAAGTCAAAGGATCACTTACGCAATCATCATAATGAGAATTTTATAGACATACAAGTAATGTTTCAAATGGATTTCTCATATTGGGTTTGTTCAGTGAACTTGTTCTCTAGCAAGGACCCATATATTTGTTTAAGTATGTTTATACTTTAGCCTATGAGATCAACTACTTCCTTTATAAGGAAAAACATAACTTGTGCTAGTCTTTTTTGCGTTATATTAATGTCCAACCTTAATAGAATAATGACTAGGAACAATTTAGGGATAATAACTAAATGCAATATGAATCTCATAATTATAATCTCATTATAATTTCATTTGTAATGTAAAATTATCCCATGGATTTTATCATATACATCTAAATATGTACAAGATAAATAATGCCTTTAAATAATTATCATTAAAGAACACCAAAGCGATTGATTGTAAGGTATAAACCAATATTTAAATCATAGTGTATATGAACCTGAAATCGGAGACAGTGAAGCTTATGGAGCTATGGAATTGTAGATGAAATTCAAAATCAAATGGCTCTATATTCTCTGCAACTCTGGTCTCTTCAATAGTTTGGTCGACTCCCAGAGCTTTCCTCACCATGAGACTGACATAAAAATTGACACCTAAAGAGTTTCAGGTGGTCGAGTTTTAAGTATGAACAATAGTAGTTGTGCCCCAAAATTATGTGCTCATAGTGTTTTTGGACTATTTTGAATCAATAATTATAAGAAAACTGGAATATGATTTGTTTATTTATGATGCGTGATGAAATTCCTGAGTTTGATGAAAGATATTTCTCCTAGATTTGAACATTATAGGATGGCTTAGGTAGTAATGGACATGGTTTTAATGCATGCTAGTCTCCATTATTATTATTTTCAATCAAATCAAAATGTAGATGCCAAAGAAGTAATGAGGGTACTTGTAGAAATGATGGTTGGAGTTCTGGATGTTTACACATTGGGGAAATATTTTTTAGAAACATTTGATGCTCTTTAGTTTTGATCTTTCTCCAATTTGATCGATTTGGGTTCGTCAATGATATCAAGTGTGAGGTTTTCTTTTGAGAATTGTTGTGTAGTGTGTTGTAGTTTGTAGAGGATGGAGCGTCATTTACCGTTATTTCAAAAGGGGACGAGATACGATGGCTATCCAGACGTTGACGTTAGAATTTCTTAAAATAAAGACTCAAGCTTCCTATTATGCTTAAGGACGATGAAGTTGGTACTGTGATCTAGCTTTTTCTTATATTCTTGATAATCATTAAACAAATCATAAGAAAAAAGTTTACGGTCAGCTTTTTACTGAGGTAGTTTTGGAATTTTTTGAATCTACCAAAATTCTTCAGGTCATCAATCGTTCCTATATATGCTTGGTTCCCAAAAACAACCCTTGTCATATGAGAGAATTCTGCCCTAATTCTTGTTGCTCTACTATCTATAAGGTGATATCAAAGCTTTTTGCTTAGCGACTCAAGTATATGCTCTCGTTAATTGTCAATTCTACACAAAGCACATTTATTCCTGAGTGGAATCCTGGCGATAACATTCTACTTCTACAAGAGTTACTGAAGTATTATCCTTTGGGTAAGAAATTGAACAATTTATTGATTAAGATTGATTCTTTCAAAGCCTTTGATACAATTAGTTGGAGCTTTATAAGGCTTTGTCTTTGTTAAAATGCTGAAGTATATCAAGCGACGCATTTTGGGCATAAGGCACGCATAGGCCACATAGGAATAAACCTCACATCGTTTTATTTTCATGTCGTATGTCGTTTTTCATTTAGAAGTTTGTACATATCTCTGCAACACACCAGACAGGTTATAGCTGTCTTGATGTGTCATGGTGTCCTTTTTCTTTCTATTTCCTTTTTTTTCCATTAATAGGCTTCTAGAATATGTAGACTCTAGCTAATAAGATTTCTCTAGTCTTACCATAAAAGTCATTCTCTCTGTGCACAACAATTTATGAACTACCCTAAATGTCCAATATGGTTGACGATAGTAAGGCAAGCAACCCCACACAAAACCCTGACCTAGATACATACTCCATTACAAACACAGAGAATCCTGGAGCTATTCTAGTCACTACACTATTCAATGGAATCAACTACCTAACCTGGAGCAAATCCATGATGATAGCTCTATGTGCCAAGGACAAGCTATCCTTCATCGACGGCACCTGCACACAATCCACAGAAGATATAATCCTAGTTTCCAGATGGAAGTGTGCAGACTTAATGGTGAAGTCCTGGATACTCAACTCCATGATCAAGGAGTTAAGTGATGCTTTCCTATCATTCTCCACAACCAAAGAACTCTGGGAAGAATTGAGAGAAAGGTTCGGTGAAGCGAATGGACCACTGCTATACCAGATAGAAAGAGAAATTAGTTCTTTTAAACAAGGTAACCTTACTATTTCCGCATATTACATAAAGCTAAAGAAACTCTAGGATGATTTAGCCAGCTTAAGCCCTACACCTACATGCATTTGTGATGCTGCCCAAAGCTATCACCACAAAGGAGAACATACACAGATTGGTGCAATTTCTGATTGGGTTAAATGAGGAATATGAACATGTAGTCAATCAAGTCATGTTTATGGAGCCTTTACCCATGGTCAATAGAGCGTTTGCCATGATGCAGACCGTGGAAAGGAAAAAGGAAGTAAACTCAAACCATGACAGTAACCTAAATGTAGCTATGATGGCAAGGCAAACCAATTTCAACACCAAGAAAGGCGCCAAAAACAACAAGAAACCATTCACAAAGAAAGAAGACAAATATTGCAAAAAATGTGAGAAAACTAGACATACCATTGAAACTTGCTTCAAGATACACGGTGTGCCGGACTAGTATAAAGAGCTAATTGGCCAGAAGAGCAAAGCAAACCTCGTTGCGACCACTGATACTCTGGCAAACCCACAACAAGAACTTAGTGAGAAAAATGGGCAGATTATACAATGCTTGCCAACCTTCATTCAACAAGAAATATCAAAGGCTATTAAAGGAAAGGGCACGGGTGAGGTAAAGTTTGGTGGGCTTGCAAATTTCGCAGGTAATAGTATGAGTTACAATGATAATCATAGTGGGGACAATAAATGCATATGGTTGGTTGATTCAGGTGCTTCTTCACATATGGTCACAGAAGTGGGTTTTTGCCATAAATATGAAATGAACAATGTGTATGAACCAGTAACACTCCCAGATGGCACAAAACAACAAGTGAAACATATCTGTTAAACAACTATTGCAGACAAAATTACACTTGACGAAATCCTACATGTTCCCAACTTTTTCAAGAACCTACTCTTTGTGCATAAACTCACATCACAAAATGACATTGCGGCTATTTTCATATTTGACAACTTGCTTTTGCAGGACCTACGGACTAACAATGTTATAGCTGTTATCAAGGCCAGAAGTGGGTTGTATGAGCTGACAAAGGATAACCTAGTACCTTCAGGAACCTTGAGAGGACCTTCTTTAGATTTCTATCAGACTAAGAATGTTGTGTTTAGTGCTTCTATTTCAGTTAATACCTGGCATATTAGACTGGGACATGTTTCCAAAGAAAAGCTGCAACATATCAATTAAGTCAAAGTTTTCAATTCCAATTTATCAGATTGTCAAATCTGTCCTATGGCCAAACAACACGGAAATCCCTCTCTTAAACATAAAATACAAACCATTAAACCTTTTGAAGTTCTAGACATGGACCTATGGAGGCCTTATCGAATACCTACCCTAAATGATTCCCAATTTTCCTTAACCATCGTAGATAACTACTCTAGAGCTACCTGGACATTCCTACTTAAACACAAAGACCAAATCCAATCCACCATAATGCAATACATCAAGACCATAGAAAAACAGTATGATGCAAAGGTACTCAAAATCCAAACAGACAATGGGAGAGAGTTCATAAATTATGAATGCAGTAAGTTTTTTGCAAAGATGGGAATAATGTATCAAAAAAGTTGTCCTTATACCCTACAACAAAATGGGGTAGTAGAGATCAAACACAAACATCTACTTTAAAGGACAAGAGCATTACTTTTCACATCAAACTTACTTAAATAATATTGAGGAGAAGCCCTTCTCACTGCCACCTACCTATTGAACCGAATTCCCACCAAAGTCCTGCAATGGCAAACATCATATGAGAGGCTACACCAAAAACAACCAACCTATGACCATTTGAGAATATTCGGATGCCTATGCTTTGCCCTAGATAAAACCCCTAACAAAACAAAATCATATCTTAGATATGTTAAATGTGTTTTCTTAGGATATATGCTAGACTACAAAGCCTACTGAGTCATGAACATGGAAACAAAAACCATCTTCAGTTCAAGGGATGTCACTTTTCACGAAAATACCTTCCCCTTTACAATCCCAACAACAACTTCAGCCCACAGACCATTACCCTTATTCCCTCACAACACAGCAGAGTATGATATTACAGAGACAGTTGTACAGGATGACATGCTAGTTTTGTCAAACACACTAAGTATTGAACTTGCAGCAAAATCCATAGACACACAAACACAACCAGACATTATCACCAACCAAAACACTATTCTAAACAATATCGTAAGGAGAAGCCAGAGAACTCATACCAAACCCAAATACCTTGATGATTATGTGCACCAAGCTTCAGCTCATCACTCCACTTCTGTCCTCGATAATGCTGACAACATTTTAAAAGTTTTTGGTCCTACAAGAACAACAGAAGGCAAAGACTCATAATTACAAGTTGCGTATAAACCAAATTACAGAGAATTCATTAGCAATGTGTCAACTGTTTTTGAACCGATGTCCTATGAGTCAGCAAGTAAATCAAAGGAATGGGTAGACTCTATGAATTCACAGTTAGAAGCCCTAGAAGACAACCAAACCTTGGTTCTAACACAACTACCTAAAAGGAAGCGGGCTATAGCATCAAAATGGGTATACAAAGTTAAGTATAACCCAGATGGTACTCATAACAAGCTAAAATCAAGGCTGGTGGCAAAGGGATTTAACCAACGAGAAGCAGTAGATTACTCAAAATTTTTTGCACCCATAGCTAGGATTGTAACTATACGGACATTCCTAGCTATAGCTGCAATCAGGAAGTGGCCTATACTGTAATGTGATATAAATGATGCCTACCTACATGGCCACCTAGAAGAAGAACTTTACATGCTACCACCACAAGGTTATATGAAAGCCAAGGAAGGAGAAGTTTACAGATTATTAAAGTCCATTTATGGACTGAAATAAGCAGGGAGGCAGTGGCATAAGGAGTTGACTACGAAACTGAAGCAACTGGGGTTTGGGAGATCAGAATTAGATTATTGTCTATACACCAAAGGCCAAGGCTCATATTTTATTGCTATTGTCCTCTATGTGGATGACATCCTGATAACCGGGGCAGAAGAAGAACAACTCATTACAGTTAAGCAAGACCTCAACAAAGCATTCACAATCAAGGACCTAGGGTATGCTAAATTTTTCCTGGGCATTGAGATAGCAAGATCAGACGTAGGGATGATTCTCAGTCAAGGCAAGTATGTGAGGGATATATTACAAAAAACAAATCTACTTAGCTGCAAGCCATGCATAACACCTATAGTACCAGGAAGCAAACTTACAATTGATGACGGTGAGCCCCTTAAAGACTTAGAGCGCTACAGGAGGATCATCGGTAGACTGCAATACTTGAGCTTTACAAGACCAGACCTCACCTACGTCACCCAACAATTGAGTCAGTTCTTGAACACACCATGACAATCGCACTGGGATGCGATAAAACATGTTCTCAAATATCTCAAAGGCACACAAAATTAGGGTTTATTCTACGTAGCAGATTCGGATCTAAAACTTACCGCATATTCTAACTCAGATTGGGCGAGTTGTGTGTTCAGTCAATGATCCCTCACCGGATTTTGTTTGTTCCTTGGCAAATCACCTATTTCATGGAAGATAAAAAAATAAACAACTATTAGTCGGTCGTCAGCGGAGGTAGAATACCGAAGCCTAGCTTCGCCAACGTGCGAACTAAAATGAGTCGCTCAGCTTTTGAGATATTTTCAAGTGGAAAACCACGACACCATACCTTTGTTTTGTGACAGCCAAGTCTTGATTCATATCTCCAGAAGCCCCATCTTCCATGAAAGAACGAAGCATCTAGAGATCGATCTTCACTTGGTGCGGGATGCGGTGAACCTAGGGTTCATAAGTCTTTCGCACGTCCGAAGCGAATAACAACTTGCGGACTTATTTACCAAACCCCTTACCGCATGCGCGTTCAATGACTTACTCCTCAAGTTCAGATCCATCGTTTTCTCTGGGGCTCCGACTTGAAGTGGGTGTTAAAATGCTGAAGTATATCAAGCGACGAGTTTTGGGCATGAGGCACGCAGGAATAAACCTCGCATCGTTTTATTTTCATGTCGTATGTCATTTTTCATTCAGACATTTGTACATATCTCTGCAACACACCAGACAGGTCACTGCTGTCTCGGTGTGTCTTGGCGTCCTTTTTTCTTTCTACGTCCTTTTCTTTCAGTTAATAGGCTTCTAGAATATGCAGACTTTAGCCAATAGGATTTCTCTAATCTTACTATAAAAGTCGTTCTCTCTGTGCACAACAATTCATAATGAAATAAAATATTTTTTCATATACCTTTACATTATTTTTTAGTCTTGAAGCATTGCATCTTTCGCCTAAATTTGTTCATTAGATCATGACCTGCTTACCACTTCTTCATTGAGTATTCTTGTGAATGGTACCCCTACCTTGCCTTTCAAACCTGCAAAGGGGATCAGGAAAGGTGATCCTTTATCGTCATACTTGTTTACACTTGTAATGGAAAGACTTTCTAGACTCTTAAACAAGATACTCCCTCTCAATGGTGGATTTCAATATCACCACAGATGTAAGGAATTTGACATTACTCATCTATTATATACTGATGACTTGATACTTTTACATAGAGTTGATTCTGCTTCCATCCAAATCATGATGCATGTGCTTGATTTACTTGTGAAATGTTCAGAACTACATTATAAATCAAAGAAGAGTTGCTTCTATACTTTAGATGATGTGAGAAACTATGCAGACATTAGAAGAATCACTGGACTCCATCACTGTCCTATTCCTTTTCATTATTTGGGAGTCCCAATTATGGCTTCAAAACCTGATGGCATGGCAGAGTAGATTCCTTTCTTATGCAGCTTGACTTACACTCATTATTTCAGTGCTTACAAGTCTCCATCTCCATTGGGTTGCTCATGTTGCTTTGCCTCATAAAGCAATAAAAAAGGTAGACCAAATTATGAAATTCTTTCTCTAGTTAGGATAAGCAGGGAACTCGAGGAATGCTCACATCAAATGGTGTGAAGATACGACACCAAAAAAGCATGGTGATCAAGGAATTATCTCAATATGCAAATGGAACAAGTTTTGATGTGCAAAAGGTCGTGGAGATTATACACGGATTGGAATGTATTGTGGACAAAATAGATTCATGAATACTACTTGGAATACGCTAACTTCTGGCAAGCTGACTATTTAAGAAATTGATCTTGGATTCTCAAATGATGAAGTTACGATAATTAATTTATCCTTACATGAAGCACTCTATTGGTAATGGAGAAAAGACCTGGGTGTGGTATGATAATTGGTTAGCAATCAGTCCCCTCGCTTTTAATACTGATTTTCAGAGGCTTAACAATCGACTGCCATTAAACTCTAAAGTTTCTTCGCTGAATTTCCATGGCATTTGGCTGGGAAACTTCAAAGGTTTTCATGTACTCATGACTCATCTTCCTACCTTAAACAATGCAGCAGCGGAGGATATCATCTTCTGGAAGTTAAACTCGAATGGGGGTTTTTCCAATCAAGCTCGTTATCGTCTCTTGTCTGATTGTTCTGATTGTTCCATAGTCTTCCCTTGGTTTTCTCTTCTTTGGCATATCTCTATTAGTCCCAAGGCCGCCTTCACCAAGTGGCTTGCAATAAAAAATAGACTTAAAATGAAGCATGGAATCAACGGCATGGACGAGTTAATGATATATGCTTATTATGTAACATGGCAGCTGAGAATCATGAACATTTGTTCTTCCTTTGTAGCTATTCTAAGGCTATTTGGAGCGGGATTCTGCACTTGTTTTCTTCTCACAATGATGGCTATGAATGGAATCATGTACTGCAATAGCCATAAGCAAAATCAAGAAGCGTACTCCTAATGCCTCTCTTTGTACAACAACATTCGCCATCACCATACATAGCATTCGGAAGGAACGAAACCAACGCTGATTTACAGATAAGAAAGAGGAAAAAATTAGCTAGCGGATAACATAATTAATCATGTAAGAGCTGGTTTATTTGCCAAAAACGCACATCTTTCCCTTTCCTTGGACATGAAGAGCAGATGGTGGTTGTGAATTTATGAAGCCTATCATTTTCTTCCTTGATAATCTTCTCTGCTTGGCTTGTTTAGATATCTTGTAATCCAACGGTTGGCATCTATTTCCTTGAACTTATGAATTTTGTCAATAGTTTTTATCTATCGTAATGCACAATTCATTTTATAAAAAAAAAACTATGGATAAAATAATTGGAAGTTCTTCTATCTTATATTTTGTCAGAATTCCCTATCATCTACTTTGCTATTATCTGAAGCATCTTATTGAAATCAAAAATCTTAATCTCACACATATTAGCAAAATAAATGTGTAAATTTAAATATTTTCCCCAAAAATAATAGTAATAATAAGAAACATCACCAACTTCACACAAATTGCTTTTGTTAACTCTCATTAGTCTTCTGTTGACAAATAAGTATATAAAGGTGTCAACTACCATTGCTCTTAACGTAATAAACATATCAATATACTTACTTGCCAACTCTAGCATCTTTAATATGGAATTCCATCTTATTAGAAAATTTAGAACTAACTTCTTTCCATGGGGAATATGTCATTGTTATATAGTTTCTTCAAAATTTTTAAATTTTTTGGGCGTTGTAATCTAATATAATATGTTATTCTGAACTTTCTTTATCCTTCTTTGATTATCTCTAGGCCATCCTTCACAATAAAATTCATTATATGCACAAACCAATGCATATGGAGTAATCCCCCATCCATCATCAAGCTTCCAACTTACATCTTGTTCTTTTCTTTTCAATCATAACCTTATTCATGCTACATGTTAGGCATAAGGTTAGCTACTACTGGATTTCCCCAGACTCCACATATTAGCGGGATTCATACTGGGGGTTGTTTTTGTTGTTGAACATTATTCATGCTACAATTATCCAAAGTTATAGTTAAGAGCTTTGTATCAATATTCCAATCCATTAAGCAATCAACAAAAATATTTGTCAACCTTCACTTGTATATGGTGCTAGAATATATATAAACCAGCCCCAAAACTTAGCCATAAAAAATCTCCCAGTATAAAAGACGATACTAACTCTTGCAAATTCTAATTAAAGGACTCCAATAGAAGCAAAAGATCAAAATAACGGAATTAAAAAATTGAGAAAAGAAAAACGAGAAATTATTGACGAAGACTGAGAAAATAAGCAATGAGTTGGAAGATTAACTGTATAGACAAATTTAATGTTAAAAAAGGGATTCTTACGGAAAGGGTTGAAAGAATAAAAGAGGATTAGTAAGAATAAGGGAGAATTAAAAAAACCTACATTTAGTAAATGCAAGAAGTTTTGTGTGGTGGGTAATAGCAAGTATTAATAAAATTAAGACTAACTGACAGAGTAGAGAAGCAACTTTAAAATATTGATTAAATTAGCTTACCTTACGGGTTTATTCATTAAAAGAACATCAAATCACTAGGTAGCTATGATAGATTAATACAAAAGTAGATAATGGGTTGTAATAGAGTAGCTAATGTGCTGGTTCTTAGTAATATAGTAAAGACAACATAGTAGTTGATGAGAAGACTCCTATTGTTAGGTGACGTCGTCAAATATTATATGACTGGAGTTAAATGGAGTGATTTATGTTTACCAAAGGATAAACAAGACCTTCGAATAACTACCATTATAATTACTAAAAATGTACTCATAATTAAAAGAATGTAAAGGATATTCATAAATAAACAAGCACTTCGAGTTAGATTGATTCATACATATTTGAGGAATGCACGTTTATGGTGTTTTTGGCATAAGTACAACTCCTTTTAGACAACGGTTCATATTCTTGAATTGAGGGAGGAAGCTAAAAAGAAGTTCAAGTATAAGGTAGGAAATTTAGCTTTCAAATGTTTTTGGCATGACAGTTGGACCATTTTTATGTTAAGTTCTGATCATGCATCTCATACATAATATATATCAAATATACGCAGCGAAAATAAAACACAACCTCAAAAACTAAATCCACTTATGCATATAGATATAGAAAAACAAAAACATGAAATTTAAGATGTTTGCATGATTTCCTTCATTCTTTAATCTTCTCCGCGTTGGGTTGTCATAAACCACAACGGTCAATACAGAGCGTCTCTAATGAAAGTCCACACGAAGATAAAAGGATGAAACCTCACTAGGAGATGGCTAGAATTCTTTCTTTATGCTAGCAAAGACAAGACATCTTGAGAGAGTTAGAGAGAAAAAGTATCTGTGTAAGAAAAAGAACCTTTTTTTTTCATTTGTGTCTTAAATAAGATGCACGAAAAAAATCATCTCAATTTATGCATCATTTGGCCTTTCATAACACCCATCACTAATGGAAAGTTATGGGAAGTCAATGGTTATGTATAACATGCATTAATGGAAGTTATGGGAACTTAATGACCATGAATAGCATACATTAATAGAAGCCAACAACATTTGTTTCTAATCCATTCCATGCAACGTTTTCTACTACGATCACATCGCGATATAATCCCGAAACACTCTATCATATCTTTAATCACCATTTAAGACCATTTTACTCATCCTTCTAATCTCCTATGTGTGTGACCCATTAGGTTGCCAGTTATGTTGGCCACTTGAATTAGCACTTAATTCAAGTAAGTCAAGAGCGGTATCTAGCAATATGTCATGACCCCCAATTGACTAGAAGGTCAATAGTTTGACTACGTATCCTTCCATATGCAATGTTGCCATGTAATTTATCCTTTTACTATCTATACCCCATATGGTTTAGAGTATGGTTAAAGTGTCAACTCTTAGTAGACTGACTACGTCACATCTAGTCCAAATGATATTAGATCTTATCATGAAGATCTCATTACTTTATGTATCATTGAAGACTCTCTTCATGACACACATCTATTCTGGCCAAAGACTCCCTAGTAATGACCTTAACAATAGGTCGTGGGTATCATCTCCTTCTATCAGGAGTGGTGAATCCTTTATTGGCTAGTCAATTACCTCCAAATACCTCAAACTATACCCAATCACCACCTTGTGAGTAGCCCCCTGAAAGGCACAGATGAATGGAGTCAAAGTACAGGATCAGTATCCGAGATATCCTTGAGCTTCTCAAGTCAAAGGATACTTGCACCATTGCTATAATGAGACTATCATTGACACTGAAATAGAATATCCATATGATTGTCTCATAGTAGGTCAATCAAATGTAGTTACTACCCTTAGTAAGCATCCACATGTTAACTCTAATCAACACATATCTATAGCCTATGAGATCTACTGCTTGATCTAATGAAGGAGTACAACATACGCTAGTCTATTTGGATTAATTATATCCCATCTCATTAATCCTATGACTAGGAAAAATTTAGATACTAACATAATTACACATGATAGGAATCTCATTATCATGATCTCATAATGATTTCCTCCATGCTATGTTTTGTATCAAGGACTTCACTAAATCAATTTAATATCAACATCAAATCCATAAATGTACAAACATCGAAACAATGAAGAATGCCTTTATTAATCATAAAATGATTTGTAGTATAAATGCTAAAGGTGATTGCCTTTAAACCACTTCTCTAACAAACTCCCACTTGCACTAAAGTCAATCACCTTAATATCTAATACCATAGGCATGTACATGTGACATAAAAATCTTTTGGGAAATAGGCTTAGTCAATGAATCAACTATATTCTAATCGGTGGGAACTCTCTCTATCTTGACATCATTTCTACTAATGATCTCTTTAATCCAATGGTAGCGCCTTAGTACATTTTTAAACTTCGTATAAGACCTTGATTCCTTCATTTGCATTATAGCCCTGTTATTATCACAATACGACTACACTGGGTCAACGATTCTTGGAACCACACCAAGTTCCATGATGAACTTCTTGATCTAAACTGCTTCCTTTGTCGCTTCTAAAGCTGCAATATACTCCTCCTCTGTCATCGAATCAATAGTCATCTCTTGTTTGGAACTTTTCCAACTAACTACACCACTATTTAGTGTGAATATATATCCAGACTGGGACCTGGAGTCATCACTATCGGATTGGAAGCTGGCATCAATATACTCGCTTACCACAAGATCACCTTCTCCATATACCAAGAATACATCTTTAGTTATTCTCAAGTACTTAAGGATATTCTTGAAAGCCACCCAATGACCCTCACCAGGGTCCGACTGGTATTTGCTCGTAACACATAGAGCATACGATACATTGGGTCTAGTACATAATATGGCATACATAATTGATCCTAATGTCGAAGCATAAGGAATCAAACTCATGCGAGTCCTCTCATCTTGTGTCTTTGGACACATAGATTTAGAGAGTGTAATCCC
>JAOTAY010034380.1:0-46476 GCA_025629805.1 Erythroxylum baracoense
AAATAGCTAAACCTTTGACAAATCTATTGAATAATGATGTCCCTTTTGTGATTGATGATGCCTTTTTGAATTCTTTTCACATGTTAAAAGAAGCTTTAATTTCTGCTCCAATTCTTCAACCTCCAGATTAGCCTCTACTATTTGAAATTATGTGACACGCCTCCGATTTTACTGTAGGAGCTGTGCTTGGGAAAAGGAGGGATAAAGTAGTTCATGCTATCTATTATGCGCGTAAAACGCTTAATGATGAACAATTGAACTACGCGACTACTGAAAAGGAACTCCTAGCCGTGGTGTTTGCGGTAGACAAGTTTAGGTCCTATATAGTTGGCTCAAAAGTAGTTGTCTATTCAGATCATGCTGCTATTAGGTACCTACTTGTAAATAAAAAAGCTAAACCAAGGCTAATACGATGGATACTTCTCCTTCAAGAATTTGATTTAGAGATAAAAGACAAGAAGGGGCAGAGAACGTGGTTGCAGATCATCTATCAAGACTTACAAACTCAAATCCTCAATTGGATATAGATGATAATTTTTGTGATGAGAATTTGTTTTTGCTTACAGGTACCTAACGCACAGACTGTGCAGATCTGAATGAGTTATGTTGTTCTATCCAAGAACTAGCAACGATTATACCTTCCATTGTTCCTTAGTACTCAGACTTCGTGAATTATTTGGTCGCTGGAGTTATACCACCTAATTTGTTTTCCCAACAAAAGAAGAAATTTTTCTCAGATTTGAAGTATTACATGTGGGAGGAACAATATTTATTCCAGAGATGTAATGATGGAATTATTAGGAGATGTTTGCCAAGTGAAGAAGCTCAAGAAGTGTTAATAAATTGCCATTCCTCACCTTATAGAGGACATTTTAGTTCAGAAAAGACAGCAGCCAAGGTGCTACAAACAAGATTTTATTAGCCAATACTTTTTCGGGATGCAAGGAATTTTGTTCAAGCATGTGACCGATGTCAAAGAACTAGAATCATTTCAAGGAAGCATGAGATGCCAATGCAAGGAATTTTGGAAGTAGAACTCTTAGAAATGTGGGGATTGGACTTCATTGGGCCTTTTCTACCTTGTTTTGGTAACAAGTTTATTTTAGAAGGAGTAGATTACATCTCGAAATGGGTAGAGACTATTGCTTGTCCAACTTGTGACACAAAAGTGGTGCTAAAATTCCTCAAGAAGAATAATTTCACAAGGTTTGGAACCCCAAGGGCCATATTAAGTGATCAAGGGACTCACTTTACCAACCGTTCCTTTGAGAATTTGCTAAAGAAATATGGGGTCTACCATAAGCAAGCATTAGCTTACCATCCTCAAGCTAACAGTCAAGCTAAAATTTTTAACCAGGAGATCAAATCTATATTAGAGAAGACGGTTAATTCATTAAGGAAGGACTGGTCTTTGAGGCTTGATGATTCTCTATGGGCATAAAGGACGGCTTATAAGACCCTATAGGGACAACCCCATATAGACTGGTTTTTGGGAAGCCTTCCATCTTCCGATGGAGCTTGAACACCTTCCTTACTGGACAATAAGGAAGCTGAATATGGATTTTAAAGAAGCAGGTGCTAAAAGACTGTTGTAACTGAACGAGTTGGAAGAGTTAAGGCATGACTCTTATGAAAGCGCTAGAATCTACAAAGAACAAATTAAAATATGGCATGATAAGAACCTGGTAAGGAAGGAATTCAAAGAAGGAGATTTGGTGCTACTCTTCAAATCAAGACAGAAAATATTTCCTAGAAAGTTAAAGTCTCGATTGTCGGGGCCGTTCAAAGTAGTGAAGGTTTTTCCTTATGGAGCAATAGAGATAGAATATCCAAAAACTAGAATTTTCAAGGTTAATGGACAATGTTTAAAGCCATATATAGCTAGAGCTCAAATCGAGAAAGGGACTGCTTACTCCCTTTCTAGTCCAAAGCCTTGATAGAAGAATTCAAAGTTTAGTGACAAACTTTAAACAAGTGCTTATTATGAGGCAACCAATTTTCTTTCCTTTTCTTTTTGGTTTATTTATTTATTTTTAGTATAGCGCTTCTATTTTTCCAAACTCAAGTTAATAATTCTCAATTATTTTTCTTAAAAGAACAACAACTTGGGATTGTGGATGAATAGAGGATTTGGTTGGAAACGAACTCACTGGCACGGTCTAAGGAAATTCTCATTAAACTTCCTACAGTAATGTTTAACTGATGAATGAGTGTGGTTTGGTTGAATTTGGCGTTTGATTTATATTGTGCATTGTATGAAATTTTATTTATGAGTTTTTAGGGCTTGTATTTTTCTTTACACCAGCCCTTTTCTCTTCTTTTGCTAATGATACAATGCAGTTTGGATATCACGTGCAGGTTGTGCTCTATTGTTCCTGATTTGCTTATCCTTTCTTGAACTTATTTCTTTTTAGCTTATTTGACATTAAGGACACTGTCAACTTTGAGTTTCGAGGGGTGACTGAAATTTTTGTTTTGTTTTTCTTTTGTAATTCTTTACATACATTGGTATTTATTTATTCATTCATAGTATATATTCAACTTAAAATTTTTTTTTGCCTTATCCGTGGATGAATAGGAATTGTTTGGAAAAACAATTGAATCCACTTTTAGATTGGTGGATTGGAAAGTTCCTGATTGGTGTAAGAATCTTAGGAATTTGCTTTTGTTTATATTCTTTTAATTAGAGATCTTCCTAATTCTTGTTAGAAGTTTAAAGAACTTAAAAGGGAATTTCTTAGCAATTTGTAACTTGCTGACATCTCACCAATCCTAGAACAAGCTTTCTAATCCTATCGAGGCAAAATCTTATCATTAATTAAAGAAGGAAATGATTTAGGCAGTGTTCTTTGTTATCTAGCCTAAATGACTTTTAGCTTACTCACCTTTATTTTCCTTGGGACCCCTTTTGAGCGTTATACATTTTCCTAATTTTTCTTGGTACCTTTAATTAAACCGAGCCTAGGACCTTAATTTCCTACCCCTTTATATGGTTTGATTGTTTAAGATTGGTGATGTTTTGGAATGTGTATGATTTTGATATAAAAAAAGAAAAAAAAATTGTAAGAGTTGTTTGTTTGTTCCCAACTATGAAAAGGAGGAATTTGAAGTCCCAAAAATATACAATGAAGGGAATTTGGGGGAAGTTTTCCTAATTTATGAAGGCTTGATGTTGATTATACATAAACCAAGCCTATTTAAATGCATTTAGAGATGGGAGCTTGTAATCATTTAAGATATTTGGATGTCACATTTTCATATTTATTCCGAAAAAAAGAAAAGAAAAAAAAGAAGAAAATATATTGAATTTATTCATGTTTTCTACATTTGCATGTTTTAAACAATCATCCCTCAATTTTTTGAGCCTTTATTTCCCCTTCTTTGTTTCAAACCCACATTACACACCCAATAGCCCCATTATAACCTAGTAAGACCTATTGATCCTTCAATAATAAATGCTACATTAGTGGAGATAGGTTAGGAAGTCTTGCCTATGGGATTGGTTATTTAATTATATCGTCATTATGTATGAGATACTTGGGTTATAATTTGCTGTGGAACCTATTTTAGTTTTCTTTGCTTCTTGCAAGATAAGGGTTTTCCATAATTGATCAAAGGTTAAAGGGATATCAGCTTGAGTAATTTCTCAGTTTCTTGTACCATGAAGGTGGGAACGGTTTAAATGGAAAGGCTAAAAGTGAATTTGAGAGCTTGGATTTACAGTTTTTATGACTCTTTGGATGAGTAGCTTTGAAAATGTTTTCTCAATCTTTTTTTTGCTTAGGGACAAGCAAAAGTTCGAGTTTGGGGGCATTTGTTTAGTCCAATTCATATAGGTATTTAGGTCATATTTGCATTCATTTTACATATTCATTCATTCATTCATTTTAGTAGCATTTTTAGGTTAATTTATTTATTTTCATTGAGTTTGTTATTTATTTTATGTTTTGGTTTCTTCGTGGAAAGCATGAAATTTGGCTTCAAAATTAGACTTAAGAAGTTGCCACATCAGTAGCTAACTTGGGAGATACAAATACACCTTTCTTATTACTTGGAGGGGGATCTGACGTACGAGAGGTGAACAAGAAAAAAAAGGTGGCAGATTGGAGAAAGGAAGAAAAACATGCAGGAAGAAACAGAACCAAGACAAAAGTGACGCCGCAGCTGTGAGACCCATTCTAGACCTGGGTTTTTGATGTTTATGCCCAAGTCTCACCTGGGTTCTTCGTTCCTTACTCCTGTAATGTCTATTCTCCTTGTTTTGATATTTATTTTGTTGAACATGAACATGAGTGAGCAGATTTCTTATTGGGTTTCAAAGATGGGATATAGTTTTCGAATTTCTACATGATTTAATTATGGATTTTATTCAATAAATTTAATCGTGGCTATTAATTCTTTTTTTAGTATTATTATGCTTGTTATTTGTTAGGCCTCACATAATTTGTGTTGAAATTATTGGTTGAAGAACCTAAAGGTGGAAATCAGTAGTGGAAAACCAAAATTAAGAACTTGTAGGTTTATACCTAGATATAGGCAAAAATCTGTGAGAGTAATTACCAACTAGATAAAAATCTTAATAGGTTTTAGTTAATTTCATGAGCCACGATAGTCGGGATTGATTTTAACTACTATACTTCTTTAACATCTTGATAGAGAATCATAGATAATTTAGATTTTGTTTCCTTTAAAGTCCAGGAATCAAGATTATTGAATAAACCAAAAGAGATTAATTAGAAGTCAATCACGAAACCAGATTTGAAACCTGCCTTTTACATATCTGATTTATTCCTTACAGACTCATACTGTATAAGTTGCGTAGTTATTATGTTTGCTTTAGGATTAGTTTTAGTAATTCGTTTATTAATTCATTTCTCAATAATCAACATTTGAGTGATCAGACCAAATAATAGAATGATTTTAACTTAGTAATTGTTCAGTAACTCCCTGTGGATCAATACTCATACTTCCCTATTTACTTATGTGACCTGTACTTGCGAGACCTCAGATAATAACTATGTTTGCATTGATCACCTACAAGTTGATTTCCAAAGTTTGATTTTAAACAAGCACTATGGTACGTGGCATTGTTACCTCATATGAATCGAGAAAGCAAGTTCTCGCTGGGACTCCTATGCTCGTGGAATTTTACATCGATAAGCCTCATAGGAGCTGCATTATAAGTTTCCAACCTATATACCATCCTAGGGGTTTATTATACCTCAAATCGTCCATAATTATACAAAATAATTCGACATGTAGTAAATACTTATGTAATTCATACATCTAGCCATCGACCATTCTAACAATATTCCAAACAACAACGTGCAAAACCAAGATAACTATGTTTACATTAGTCACTTACAAGTTGATTTCCAAAGTTTGATTTTAAATAGACACTATGGTACATGACATTGTTACAGCATATGAATTGAGAAAGCGTGTTCTAGCTGTGACTCCTAGGCTCGTGGAATTTTACACAGGTAAGCCTAATGGGAGCTACATCATGGGTTTCCAACCTATATACCATGCTAGGGGTTTATTATGCCTAAGATCATCCATAATTATACAAACTTATTTGACATATAGTAAAACTTATGTAATTCATATATCTAGCCATCAATCATTCTAACAATATTCCAAACAACAACATACAAAACCAAGATAAATATGTTTGCATTAATCACCTACAAGTTGATTTCCAAAGTTTAATTTTAAGCAAGCACTATAGTATATGGCATTGTTACACCACATGAATATAATAATCAAGTTCTCACTGTGACTTTTAGGCTCATGAAATTTTACATCGATAAGCCTCATGGGAGCTGCATCATAGGTTTCTTGCCTATATACCATCCTACGGTTTATTACGCATTGGATCATCTGTAAAAGATCAAACTCATTCCATATATAGTAAATACTTATGTAATTCATACATCTACTCATCAATGATTTAAGTAAAACCCAAACATAAATACTTAGACTATTAAAGAAGAACATTAAAACTCATTAATGATTATAAGAATATTCTAAATAACACAAAATCAAGACCTCATTTACGTTCGCACAAAACCCAAACACAAATAGTCATACTATTAAAGCAAAACATATGGTAGACATTAGTTGGACGACTTACCTAGATGGACGAACAACCACAGACTATAATGAAGAAGGATGAGGTTAGACGATTAGCAACGCTCTTCAACATAAAATAGGGTCTGCAAAAAAGAAAATTTTGTATTTGATATAATACACTTCTAAACACAATGTAAAGACATTCTACCTCTTTTATAAAGTTCAAACACTTTAAATTAACATGTCCTGATAAGAAATCACCCATTTAAACAAGTGTTGGAAATTTTGGTGAGGTACTCTCATCATCTTCTTGTGAAATTAAACATACCATAAGCTTAAAAATCATCTAATCTCCACTACTTAAATGGATATATATGTATAAGAAAAAGGAAAAGGTCTTTGAAAATGTTGTAATAAGGCCATGTTCGTAATATGCCATACACAAAGTAATATGATCAAATTTAATATAAATATCATAATGAAAATATGCATATGAGTAAAACCTAATATAAACTATAATAACAATATAAAAATTACCTAAAGAACAATGAATAAAAACCTGAACATAAATAATATGAAAAACCTACAATATTAATCTCTAAAGCTTTACATTTTTTTATCATTATGAGAGACTAAAAATAAGGAACTAGTGGATGACACATAAAAATCAAGTATCAAAAACTAAATACTTGATAACATGATGCATTAAAGATAAATAAAAGTAAAGCTTAAAAGATCAATACGAGGAAACATGATCACGGTTTTTCGATATGTATAAGTTTTAATATTTAACTTTTATAATCCTCAAGTGCACGGGTCATTTGCGTAATACCTAAGGTGTCGATCACATGAAAATGGTTAATCTAATCCTAAAATCTAAGGCCAACACAATGCGCAATAATTCAAATGTAACAAAACTAAGGCAAGAATTTAATTCAATCACACAACTCAATTCCAAGAATCAATTATGAAAATATTAACAAAATAATAGTTGCAACACCCAAATCAAGAATCAACGTAAAGAACTACTAATTGAGAGAAAGGGAAATTTTATCTATCTATAATGCTAACTTAATCGATTATAATTTACTAGATTATTGGTTATAGACAGTCCTAAGGTTGATTACTCTCTCTCGAGTAATAACCATGAACCCTAATTTATAAACCCCAATCAGATTATGGGAATTGCAATTCTTGATTAACAATCTATCCAAAACCATAATTAGCTTTGAAGTTGTCCAAAAACTATGGGGAATCTATATAAGATCTCTCTTCACATAATTTACCGATTTGATTTAATTCTCTGTCTATTAAATTACCTAACTCTTGTTAGCCTAATTTAATAATTTTTCACTTGATTCACCCTCTCAATTTATCAGCAAGTTATGCAATTGTAGAAATTAAATCACAATTAATCCAGTAAAAACACAAACAATCAAATTTCATTAAATTAAAGATAAAACAACTTGAAGGTGAGTTTAGACATCCTCATATTCACATAATCTTATCATCAGCAGCTATCCCAATTCTATACAATAATAAAATTGAAAATAAACCAGAAATAAGATTGGAACTGATGATGGAGGCAGCAACATCAAGAAACCTCCTATTCTGGGAAATACTTTGCGTAAGCTTTTTCTGCATGTCTCTCTTCCTTCTTCTCTTTCTCAATCTCTCGATGAACTCTCTTTAGGGTTTCTCAATGATGGCTGATGCGAAAGCTCCTCATCTTCTTTGTCTTTTTCTTTTCATACCTTTTATGTTCTAGGTAGCCCTAAGGTTTTTTCGAAGTCTAAAAGGTTTAAAAACTCCCTCGAAACCTGACATTTTTGAGTGTCTACGCATTTGCTCGATGCAAGCCATGATTGTTCTAACCCTTCTGTCACGATCATGGTGATCAAGCCATGATCGTGGGCAATGTCTTAGGTTTTTGTCACGATCATGGCATATGGGCCACAATTGTGGGCTGATACCCATGCTTTTGTCACGATCATGGCCTATTGTGCCATGATCGTGGCCTATTGTGCCATGATTGTGGCCTATTATTTTAACCCGAGTGTCTCTGAAACTTCTCCATTCTTCGATGTTGACCCTGAAAGACTAACAAACACATCAAGGTACCTCAAAAACATAATATTTAAACTCAAAGACTTGACTAACCTATAAACACACTTAAATACAATTAATTAATAAACTAACACAATTTTAACCTAAGCACATACTAAATGATTAAGTTAACACTTAAATATATAACAAACTAACCCCTAAAACGTGATGCAATTCACATTTATCAACATCCCTACACTTAAATGTTTGCTTGTCCTCAAGCAAACAAAACAACAAATACACAACACACAATGCAGTAATGAGACAATGGCTTCAACTTTATGAAATAAATTTAACTCTAAACATAATCATTCAAGTTGTTTCAAATAATTAACATGTAAAATCTACGTTTAGGGCTTTGAACTAAATATACAAATTAATTCAGATCCAAGGGTTAACTTATTTATCCTTTTCAATTGCACACATATTAATAATTCTTTGGTCATTCAAACTTTGTAACTATTCCTACGTACGTTTTCATGAAAAGTCAAGCTAGTACAAGTTTGGTAGTTTTTATTAGAAAACATCATTTATTTATTTATTTAAACAAGGACCTAGTCTTTTACTCGAAGGTAAACATTGGTAATGAATGTCGATCAAGTTACTCGAATAAGTCATTTTTATTAAACTACTTGGTTGAAACATCATTATAGCTTTTAGACACAGAGGCACATATTTGTCATGCGTGTCGATCCGGTTACTTAGCTATATCATGTTCTCAACCAACTACTAGCTCTATTCATAACCCAAAGGTCAACAGAATAGTTATTTATTTAGCAAACATTTTTTTATTACCTACCTTATTATTTTAGCTACTCGTTTCCATGAAAAATACTAGTAAAGCTACTTAAATTGAAATGCCTCAAATTATGAACGATTAAGCTGCATAATTAGCCAAAGACCTCAATTTACTAATTTTTGAGCTAATGATTCTTCACAACCTAACGGACTATGTTCAAAATTAAATCAATTCTACTCCATCTAAGCCATTGACAATTCACACGATTCACAAAATGCAACTTAATAACTATTATGCAAAATTCACTTTCAAAGAAAAACACATAACCCTCTCCACATTTGAACAACACATTGTCCTCAATGTGAGAAGGGGAAAAACAAACACATAAGGAAAGAAAAGACATAAATTAAAGTAAAACAAAAAAATAAAAATGAAGACTAAATTTAAGAAAGGAGGTTAAATAAAGCCTCATAGTGATGGAGGAGGGGATGGTTTTAGAGGTGGCCCTTGAATGCCCTGAGGGAATTAGTTATCCCAACTCAATATATATTACTAAAGTTTTATTGAAAGCTCAAAAAAACTCTAACTAAATGTAACAATTTCAATCAAACTACGAAACGTGCTAATTTATGGTCTTTAGCTTGACCTTGCATCGATGGAGGAATCTTAATTATTCAAAGAGAGGGAAATCACTTCCTTTTCCTTGGGAATCGCTCCTCTGAGATATAACTTGCAACGATGCCTGTTGACCTTAAAAGTCTCCTTTTTAGCATTTTTCAGTTTGAGGGCTCCATGATTGTAAACTTAAATGATCATAAATGGTCCTCTCCATCGAGATTTTAACTTCCCTGGAAATAGCCTCAACCTTGAACTATATAGCAGAACTATATCTCCTACTTTAAATTCCTTTTGTTTAAGATGAGCATCGTGCCATTTCTTTACCTTTTCCTTGTAGAGTTTGGCATTTTCGTATGCATTATAATGAAACTCTTCAAGTTCGTCCAGTTGTAGAAGTCTCTTTTCACCTGCTTGTTTCCAATCAAAATTTAATGCTTTAATCGCCCAGTATGCTCACTATTTTAATTCAATCGGAAAATGAAAAGTTTTTCTTTACACGAGCCTATAAGGAGTTGTTCTAATAGGTTTTCTGAAAGCTGTCCTATAGGCCTATAAGGTATTGTCTAGCTTTATTGCCCAATCCTTCCTAGAGTTGTTCACTATCTTTTCCAAAATTTGTTTTAGCTCCCGATTGACAATTTCCACTTGGCCACTAGTTTGCGAATGGTAGGGTATTGTAACTTGGTGGTGCACTCCATATCTTTTTAAGAGGGAATCAAAAGATTTGTTGCAGAAATGTGTGCCTCCATCACTTATTATCATACGTGGCACTCCAAATTAGTTTAATAACTGTGTAATGAACTTTTGCACTGCCTTCCCATCATTGGTTGGAGATGCTACTGTTTCAGCCCAACGAGAAACATAATCAACTCCACTAAAATGTATATATTTATCATTGAAGATGGGAAAGGACCCATAAAATCGATGCCCCATGCATCAAAGACTTCCACTTTTAAATTGTTGGATAAAGGCATCTCATCTCTTTTGGAGATGTTACTTATTCTCTAGCATCGATCACATTATGCTATGAAGGTCTGAGCATCCTTAAACAGCTGTGGCCAGTAAAATCCACTCTTAAGTATCCGAGCTGCCATTTTGTTGGCTCCATAATGCCCAACATACTGACCTTCATGACATTGCTTTAGGATGTACATATTTCCCATTGAAGATGGGAAAGGACCCATAAAATTGATGCCCCATACATCGAAGACTTCCATTTCTAAAATTTTGGATAAACGGATCTCATCTTTTTTGGAGATGTTACCTATTCTCTGACATCGATCACATTGTGCTATAAAGGTCTGAGCATCCTTAAACAACTGTGGCCAATAAAATCCACTCTCTAGTATCTGAGCCACCATTTTGTTGGCACCATAATGCCCAGCATATTGACCTTCATGACATTGCTTTAGGATGTCTAACATTTCTTCCTCTAGAACACATCATCATGTTAACCCATCAATACATGCTCTATATAAAAGTGACTCATCCCATATATATCGGTTATAATCATGCAAGAATTTCTTCCTTTGTTGGTAAGATAAATTTGACAGAAGCTTACCACTGGCAATATAATCTGCAGTATCGACAATCCATGGTGTAGCCAAACTCTCGAGTAACATCATTCTTGGGGAAATTTTTGTTAATATCATCTCTTAGCTTGCATTCCCCTCCTTCAAGTCTAGATAAGTGGTTTGCAACCACATTTTATGCTCCCTTTTTATCTCTCACCATTATATAAAATTCTTGTAAAAGTAACACCCATCGAATGGGCCTTAGTTTTGCATTTTTTGTTAAAAAGGTATTTTAATGTCGTGTGATCAGTGAATAAGATTACCTTTGAACCAAAAAGTATTGTCAAAATTTATCACACGCGTATACTACTGCGAGTAGTTCCTTCTTTATAGTGGTGTAATTCAGCTGAGGTCCTGTAAGAGTCTTACTGGCATAATAAATCGCACGCAACCTCTTATCTTTTCTTTGGACCAATATGCAACCTATGGCTTGAACGCTTGCATCATTCATAACTTCAAATGGAAGTGTCCAGTCTGATGGTGATAGAATTGGAGCTGATATTAATGCCTCCTTTAGTGTGTTGAATGCAGACAAAAATTTATCAACAAACAAGAAGGGAACATCCTTGACTAAAAGGCTTTTCAAAGGTCTTGCAATTTGTGAAAAGTCTTTGATGAATCGACGGTAAAATCCTGCATGACCTAAAAATCCTTGCACACCTTTTACATTACTTAGTGGTGGAAGTTTCTCTATTACTTCTGTTTTTGCTCTGTCAACTTCCAATCCTTGATGTGAGATTTTATGCCTTAGCACTATTCCCTCTTGCACTATAAAATGACACTTCTCCCAATTCAGTACTAAGTGTGACTCTTCACATCTTTAAAGAACTCTATCTAAAGTAGTTAACATATTTCAAAAGAATCTCCAAAAACTAAAAAATCATCCATAAACACCTCCATTATATCTTCTATCATGTCAGCAAAGATAGACATCATACATCTTTGAAATGTAGCTGGGGCATTGCAAAAAAAGTCCGAAAGGCACCTGTCTATACGCGAAGGTACCATAAAGGCAAGTGAATGTAGTCTTTTCCTAATCATCAGGGTAGATGAAAATCTTACTATATCTTGAATAGCCATCTAAGAAGCAGTAAAATGAATGACCAGCTACCCTTTATATCATCTGGTCTATAAACGGAAGAGGAAAATGATCTTTCTTAGTTACTTCCTATGACTGTTCTTGTTGAAATTACTGCTCCACTATCACTATCTATTACTGTCATTCCACCCTTTTTTGGTACACATTGTACTGGGCTGACCCATTCACTATCAAAGATGGGATAAATCATCCTTGCATCTAAGAGTTTTATGATCTCCTTCTTAACTACCTCCTTCATATTAGGATTCAACCTCTGTTGATGCTCCCTCACTGCTCTACATTCTTCCTCTAGGTTTGTTCGGTGCATGCAAACATTTGGGCTTATGCCTCGAATGTCAGCAATTTTCCATCCGATGGCTTTCATTTGCCTTCTAACAATTTCTACCACCTTACTTTCTTGTTTCTCTTTTAATTGATTGGAGATTATTATCGATAACATTTGACCTTCACCTAGAAAGGTATATCTGAGATGTGCAGGTAAAGGTTTAAGCTCTAATGTTGGTGGTTTTTTTGTAAATGGTGGTATGGGTGCTTTGGTTCGAACCAATTTATCTTGATGCATTTGAACATCTGACTCCTCCATCTTGTTGTCTCCTTTAGATTCAGGCTTCTGATATCCATTGTCTGTCTCTGCTTCCATTGACTGTACTTTTACAATGCAACTCTCAATTTATTCTTGCATATTTTGATCTATAATTTCAACCTTCATGTATGTGCTGCTCGTTATTGGATTATTTAATGACTTATTTATATTGAATTCGATATGATCCTCACTTATTAGAAGTGTTAATTTCCCTTTGTGAACGTCAATTATGGTTTTTCCTATATTCATAAATGGTTAACCTAAGATCAGTGGACAGTTCTTATTTTCTTCAAAATCTACAGGAATAATGAACTTGTCCACTTGCATCAAAACGTCTTCCATTATTCCAAATGGTCTTTTAATGGATTGATCAGCCAACTGAATTAACATCGATGTTGGCTTGACCTCACCTAGTCCCAACTTCTTGAATATCGACAAGGGCGTAAGATCAATGCTTGCTCCCTAATCACATAAACATTTTATAAATTCAAACTCTCCAACTACACAGGGTATTGTGAAACTCCCTAGATCTTTCAATTTAGAAGGAATCTAACTGGTGGTTATGGAGCTGCAAGTGCCAGTTAGAGCTACCGTCTGATTATCTTCCCAAGTACACTTCTTTGATAATATATCGTTTAAAAATTTTGCATATTTAGGCATGTGTTCCAACGCCTCTACAAAGGTGAGATTTATCTGTAGCATTTTTCATTTCTCAAAGAATTTTGCAAATTTTGCATCTAACTTCTTCTTTTCTAATCGTTGAGGAAAGGGAATTTAGGTTGATATGGTAGAGGTGCGACATAAGGAGGGTACTTACTCATATTCATTTCTTTCTCCTTTTCTTGATCTTTCACAACAGGATGGATGGGCTCCTCTATTGTCTTCGTGGGTGGTTTAAGTTCCTTTCCACTTCGACGTGCAATATTTTTTAGTTGCTCCCTTGATTTTGTTCCTAAAGTGCTAGGAAGATTTCCCAAATTTCGCATAGAGAAAGCTCTTAACAATTGATTTACTTAGACCTCTAGATTATAGATTGAAGAGGCATGGTTCTTAGTAACTTGCTCAAATTTTCCTTCTAGTTTCTTTTATGCATTGTCTAGAGTTCCAAGCTTATATAAAATTTTATCTAATTTGGATTCCATTGAGCTTGGTTTATCTTGTTGGAAGCTTGATTGTCCTTGAGATGTGTGAACTGTCCTCTAGCATTGTTTGTCCAAGAGAAGTTAGGGTGATTCTTCCACCTGGGGTTATACGTGTTGGGGTAAGAATTATTGCCCCCTCCTCGTCCATAGCTCCTATATAATTCACTTGCTCTAGATCGCTTTCCTTCACCAAGTAACAGTCCACTGTATCATGGTCCATTTGTCCACAGAGTTCACACTTGAGTTACATGGCTTTCACCAGAGCTAAGGACGAAGCCTTCATATTGTTGAGTTATTGAGTTAGGTTATCAATTTTCACTTGCATTTTTGTCATTTAATTAATAGCCATAATTCCTTTTTGCTCTTGGAAGGTAGTAGTTTGTCTACTTTGCTCGTTTTTCCACATGCAGCTATTACTCACCATCTCCTCTATTAGCTTTTCTGCTTCATCAACCCTCCTGAAATTGCATCAATCATGCCTCTCATATGTGGGGTTACTTTATTATAGAATGTTTGCAACAAGAATTCCTTGGGTAAGTTGTGGTGTGGGCATTTCCGCTGCAAATCCTTGTATCGTTCCTACACTTTATGGATTAATACCCCATCACTTTGTTGGAAGTTGGTAATTTCCTTGATGATCTTAGTGGTCTTAGTTAGGGGAAAATATTTATCTAAAAAGGCACGACTATCTGATCCCACGTTGTGACCTTGGATGGGTTAAGGGAATGAAACCAAGCCTTTGCTATATCTCTAAGGGTAAAAGGGAGAAACCTAATTTTGACCGCATCTTCAGACATCTGATGGTACAGAAAGGTATCACAGATTACAAGGAAGTTTACTATATGTGCGTTAGGATCTTTGTTTATTAGTCTATAAAACTGCACATTCTATTGAAGCATGTTTGGGAGGGCTGGTTTGATTTCAATTGAGGATGCCTATACAGGTGGCCTAGCTACTCCTTGATTAGCCACATTGAACCCTAGTCTCATTAAGTCTATAAGGGTAGTTGTTGATGTCCGTGGTTTACTCCATGGTCCAAATTTTGCTGAAATTCCTCGACCATTGTTGATTTCGCGATTTCTTCTTTTTCTTTACGCTAAGCTTTCTTAATGGTTCGTTCTAGTCGAGTGATGTGATATGTGTTTAATTGTTAATACATTTAATCATTTACACCTAGCGATTAATGATACGAAAATGCTTAAGATACTTTCATTCATATAAGATTTTAGGTATAATTTGGAAGAAAAAATTAAAGTGAGTCAATAGTATTACATTTGGGCCATTTTTTGAAGATTAATATTAACTTGTGTTCATGGACTAAGAACAAGAAAATTAAAGCAAGAAGAAAAAAAAGATAATCTCAAAAGAAGACAACCAAGAAGTTGCCAAATAAAACAACACAATAGCTGCCCAACCGAGAGGAAATGACATCACATGGAGCAAAACGATAGCAAAGTGGAAGTAAAATGCACAGTAGAAGGTTGTTTGACATGAACAGGCCCGTGCACTGCATGAATTAAATGGTGGCAGTTCCTTTGCTAAATGACATAGCAGTGAAGCAAGAATCGCAGAGATTCAACATAAGGGAGCTTTAAAAAAGGGTGAAATGCATAATCAAATAGGAGGAGTGTTTTGCATGAACAGTAGCATGCCCACCAATCTTAATTCGTCCCATCAATAGCACAATAGAGAAGCATCTTGTAATAGAGAGCTAAGAGAGGGAAGTGGCATAAACAATGAGGGTGGCCATTAAAGTTAATTGTTAAATCAAGAACAGTAGAGAGGAGTAGGTGGAAAAATGTTTTTTTTGTCAAATCAATGTATAGGAGTAGAGATAGGAGAAGCTTGCGGTAGTGATTGAAGAACCGAAGGGGGCTTCGATAAGGTTATTTGAGTGGGCTAAACCATTTTCTTTGGAGAGACCCATAGAAGGTTAAGTTCCCGACACCAGATTGGAAGTAACATTGACACCAACGACTCTGCTTGAGCATTTTTTATTATTTTGTTGTTTCTTTCTCTCTCATTAGAAATTGATTATGTTATCTTTTGTGAATTGATTGGGTATTTGAATGATGATGATTTTAATGTTATATTGAATCGTTTTTCAGGAAAACCCATTGCTAGAATCGAATGTAATATGTAATCATTGTATTCCCGATTCATGTGTAGCAACTAATGGTTCCTAATCATTAAATATAACGTAACATAGGTTAAATAATCCAAACTTATATGATTATTGCCTAGCTTGGCCTATTTTTTTGATTCGTAATGCAGTTATTTGGATAAAATTAAAGAGCTTATTCTATGTTTCCCGATAGCTAGGGTTAATTAATAAGTACTTCGTAATTAACTAGGATCAAAGGAAAAATCGGGATTAACAAAGCTTGTTGTTAGTCTACGATCAATAATTTCTAAGAAAAAAGAATAAAAAATCAATGAATGATGCTTAATCATAGTGTAGGCCGAGATCGAACTGAAGAACTGGATCCCTATCGAATTCTTCAATTTTATCCTTTTTTAATGTTTTCTTTAATTTGTTTTTCTTAGTTAGTTTCATTTTATTTTCTTACTCCAAAATCCAAACCGCCCATTTTATGTAAACATCAATTAATTTCATTTCATAGGCTAACCGAAGACTCCCTGTGGGATCGACCTAGACTTACCACTGCTACAGTAGTAGTTTAGTTATTTTATTTTGACTAGTTTTATGATGTGCCGGTCAATTTTGGCACCGTTGCCAAGGAGTACGGTGTTTAGTTTTTGTTTGTGATTTTAATTGGTGTTTTGTATATATTTGTTAGTAATTGATTCCTTTTCAATTATTTCTTGATCTTTTCATTTTTTGTTTCATGTTTATGATAAAAAAAATTTGATATGGATGAAAGTATTTTTTTCTTTAATTCATATTCTCAATCCTATAACAATGTTTGGAATAATCAACCTAACTTTTGTTATGGATGGGATAATCAGCCGAATTACTTTCATAATAGTTTGCAGGAAGCATAGGAATTCCCGTATAAACCGGAAGCTTCCTATCAAGACTTAGGTACATCCTTAGAAGAATTAGTTAATGTGTATGTTGCTAACACTTTGCAATTCTAGCGGGAAACAAGTTCTAGAATCTAGAACTTGACAAGCTAGGTGACCAATTAATGGAAGCTATCAATCGCCTAGCATCACAAAGCAAAGAGATGCAACCATATTAATCTGAGGAGTACTTGATGTATATTAGCACGGAAACCTTACAGAGTGAAGAGGAGCTTGAGAATTTTGAGGTCTATCCTCAACAAACTGCTTGTGTAGAAGAAGCTGAGGACGAGCTCGAAGTCAAAAAAGATACATCTTTTAGCTCGAAGGTAAGTACTTAGTCTATGATTATTTTTGAAACTAACTCTTCACCTTTACATAACGAATTTAAGGAACTAAATGAGGAAAAAAAGGTGAAAAGATGTTTGAAATATTTCCTGAGTGCATGGACTCAGTCAAGATTGAAAGTCTGAGGATAGGGAAGGAGTTAAATGGGAACGATTATCAACCAAGACCCTATCCTGAAGAACCTCACGTTGAAGAATCGCATGTTCCATCAGAAGATGATAATTGTGTCACATAAGGGGAAGAAGGAGTCGAGCCAATGATCCTAAATAAAGGCATTTCTTGGGAGGCAACTCAAAGGAAGTGAATTTCTTTGCTTTTAAATTTTCGTATTTATCTTTTTATATGTATGTGTGTTCTTTGTTGGTTTGTTTCTTGCTTGTTTTAAGTTTTCAATCAAAATGAGAGAAAGAATAAAAAAAACAAACATTTTCTTGTTTGCTGTTGCTTTTGGGATTATATAGTCATGAGTAGAAAATGAATTGACTAGAGAATTTCATAGCAACTTTGGCATGTTCTTTTGCTCTTGTGATTGGTTGATGATAATTATCTTTAAAAGAATAGTGACTAGTAGTAGACAAAACTGGTGAGATTTTGAGCCTTATTAGACTGAAACATCCATATTAGGCTCATTGTCTTTTGACAATGTCTGACCTTCATGATATGTACATCCTGATCTTGCGTTGAATTTCTGTTTGAGACCATATTTTTATCATATGCATTAACTTGGATATGATTAGCCATTCTTTGTTTTTCATAAACTACATTAGCCAAATAACCTATCCTATTGACATAATTTTTCCTTTGATAAACTCCTTTGATTTTTATACTTTTTCTTTATGTACTAACCACATTACATGCTATATACTTACCCAAATGTTCTACCCAAGCCATAAGCTAATGGAGCATTTGTGATTATTGAGTTTGTGGATGTACAAAATTCTAAGTGTGGGGGTGTAAATATGTGAGGGTTGATTAATGTTGGGATGTTTTATTATGTCTTATCATTGAAATTCCCATATTAATGTAGTTTCTTTTAATGTAAAAAAAGGAAAAGAAAGAAAGAAAAAAGAAAAGACCAAGAAAAGAAAAGAAAAGAAAAATGAAAAAGAAAAAGAAAATAAAAATAGAAAAAGAAAAATGTTTAAATAAATGTACCTAGGAGTAAGCACATATGTATTGAAAAGTTGTTTATGGTTAATGCATTCTCCTAAAGTTGTGATGAATGGGTTATTTGAGTATATTGAACATAAGGTAGATGTTGGCTTGGAAGGTTCACTCTAATGGTTTCAATATATTGTTGGCATAAATTGTATGACTGATTCCTTCGGATTGGTATATGCTTTATGTGGTTGGTATATGGGAGTTTAATGGAAATGTTGCATTCGTCATAGTTGACAGTACCTAGTTTTTTATGAGAGTTACTTTGTTTCACTAGCTTAATGGCTTTCATACTGCTTGACCTAAATACATCTCACCTTACCTTTGCCCACATTACAACCTTGAAAAGTCCTTTGATCCATGATTTTACATGTGAACATTAGTGGTGGATAAACAAAATGATATGTAAAGTTATGGAATGACATGATCATGAATAGTGTTGAGTGTACCTATGGATATATTTTAGTTAAACATATTTTCCGAGTCTACCATTAGATTGCTCAGTTTTTAAAGGTATTGAATGTTGATTGATCATAAGTAGAAGCGTTAAATGTTAAATTCTTACTATGATTTTTGAAAGTCATTCATCTTTGTTTATAATTACGTACTCTTGGAAAATATGGGAATTGAGTAAATGTTTCAAGTCTTTAAGCTTAATTTAGATGTTTTTCTCGAGGATGGCCAAAAGCTAAGTGTGGGGGAAATTGATATGTGTTTAATTATTGATACATTTAATCATTGACGCTTAGCAATTAATGATACGAAAATGCTTAAGATACTCACTTTAATTCATATATGATTTTAGGTACAATTTGGAAAAAAAAATTAAAGTGAGTTAACAACTTTACATTTGGGTCATTTTCTGAAGATTAATATTCATTTGTGTTCATAGAGTAAGAAGAAGAAAATTAAAGAAAGAATTAAAAAATCATCCCAAAAGAAGACAACTAAGAAGCTGCCAAATAAAATAACACAATAGCTTAGAAGGAGCAAAGTAGATATAGAAGACCAACATCAATACGACAGCAACAAATGTGCAAAATGCCAGTAGCCCAGTCGAGGGAAATGACATCACATGGGGCAAAAAGATAGCAAAGTGGAAGCAAAACGCGCAGCAGAAGGTTGTTTCACTTAAATAGCCCCATGCATAATGTGAATTAAATGGTAGCAGTCCCTTAGTTGAACGATGTAGTAGTGAAGCAAGAAACGCAGATGTTCAACATAAGGGAGGCTTTTAAAAGAGTGAAACGTACAATAAAATAGGAGAAGGGTTTTTCATGAATAGTGGCATGGCCACCAATCTTAATTCATCCCATCAATAGCACAATAGAGAAGCAGCGTTAAATCAAGAACAACAGAGAGGATTGGCAATAGAAATAGAGAAGAGTGGCAGCATAGAGAGAGCTGCGAGAAAGAGGAGTTGCGTGAATATTATAAGTGGACAAATATTTATTTGTCAAATCAATGAATAGGAGTAGAGATAGGAGAAGTTTGCGGCAGTGAGTGAAGAACCGAAGGGGCATCAGTAAGGTTATTTGAGTGGGCTGAACCATTTTCTTTAGAGAGACCCATGGAAGGTTAAGTTCCCGACACCGGTTCAGAGGTGACATTGACGCTGATGACCCGAGATAAGCATTTTTTATTATTTTTTTGTTTCTTTCTCTCATTAGAAATTGATTATGTTATCTTGTGTGAATTGATTGGGTATTTCAATGATGATGATTTTAATGCTCTATTGAATCGTTTTTCATGAAAACCCATTGCTAGAATTGAATGCAATCCATAATCATTGTATTCCTGATTCGTATGTGGTGACTAATCATTCCGAATCATTAGAGATAACATAACATAGGTTAAATAATCTGAGCTTGTGTGATTATTGCCTAGATTGTTCTATTTTTCTAATACGTAATGCAGTTGTCTGGATATACTTAGAGAGCTTATTCTAGGTTTCCCAATAGCTAAGGTTAATTAACGAGCGCTTCGTAATTAACTAGGATATAAGGAAAAATTGGGTTAACAGAGCTTGTTATTAATCTACGACTGATAATTGCTAAGAGAGATAAAAGCACAACAAATAATGAATTGTGTTTAACCAGGGTGTAGGCCGACATTGAACTGAAGAACCGAATCCCTACCAAATTCCCTAATTTTATCAATTTTTGCATGCTTTCTTTTATTTTTTTATTAGTTAGTTTCATTTTATTTTCTTACTCCAAAATCCAACCCGCCCCTCCATTTTACCTAAACATCAATTAATTTCATTTTATAGGCTAACCGAACACTCCCTATGGAATCGACCTAGACTCGCCACTACTACAGTAGTAGTGTAGTTATTTTATTTTGACTAGCCTTATGACGTGCGGGTTATGATGTCTAAATCTAAGGTTTCAACTGCGTAACTCGAACTTCTCGTGATTCTTGTTTCATACAAGAGCATGATTTCAGAAATAGAAAAGAAAGAACAAAAACAAAAAATTAAAAAATAACTGAATGCCTTAAACTATTGAACTAAGTTAATCACCTCCCCGACAACGGTGTCAAAAACTTGATTACGATTTTCCAATATATATAAGTTTTAATATTTAACATCGATAATCTACAAGCACACAGTTTGTTTGGGTAGTACCTAATGTCTTGATTCCACGAGGATGGTTATTCTAATCCTAAAATCTAAGGTGCCAATACAATGAACAATAATTCAAATGTAACAAAACTAGGGCAAAATTTTAATTCAGTCACACAACTCAATTCCAATAATCAATTATGAAAATATTAACAAAATAGCAGTTGCAACACCCAATCAAGAATCAACCTAAAGAACTACCAATTGAGATAGGGGAATTTTATTTATCTTTAATGCTAACTTAATCGATTATAATTTATTTTTTCACTCGATTCACCCTCTCAGTTTATCATCAAGTTATGCAATTGCAGAAATTAAATCACAATTAATCCAGTAAAAGTACAAACAATCAAATTTCATTAAATCAAAGATAAAATATCTCAAAGGTGAGTTTAGACGTCCTCACTTTCATACAATCTTATCATTAATAACTATCCCAATTCTATACAATAATAAAATTGAAAATAAATCAGAAATAAGATTGGAATGGATGATGGAGGCAGTAATGTCGGGAAACCTCCTATTCTGGGAAGTAATTTGTGTAGGCTTCTTCTCCTCGTCTCTCTTCCTTCTTCTCTTCCTCAATCTCTCGATGAACTCTCTCTAGGGTTTCTTAATGATGGCTTATGCAAAAGCTCCTCATCTTCTTTGTCTTGTTCTTTTTATACCTCTTGTGTTTTAGGCAGTTCTAGGGTTTTTTAAAGGTCCGAAAGGACCAAAAACTCCCTTAAAACCTAACTTTTCTTAGTGTTGTGCATTTGCCTGACGCAGGGCCACAATCATGGGCCACATCTGACTCTTCTGTCATGATTGTGGCAATCAGGCCACGATCGTGGGTAGTGTCATAGGCTTCTGTCACGATTGTGGCATATAGATCACGATCGTGGGTTGACTCTTATGATTTTGTCACGATCGTAGCCTATTATGCCATGATCGTGGGCCGTTGTTTTAGCCCAAGTGTCTCCGACACTTCTCCATTCTTCGATGTTGACCCTAAAATACTAACAAACACATCAAGGTACCTCAAAAACATAATATTTAAGCTCAAAGACTTGACTAACTCATAAAAAACACTTAAACATAGTTAATTAACAAACTAACACAATTTTAACCTAAAAACATACTAAACGATTAAGTTAACACTTAAATATATAACAAACTAAGCCCTAAAATATGATGTAATTCACACTTATGAAAACACAAAGGAATAAAGTGTATTGAACCTTGAATCATTCAAAAAAATCACAAAATTTAAAAATATTATGAAATATTAATAAAGATATAAATAGCAGTAAACTAAATATGCATTATAATGTAAAAAGGAAATAATTATGACTAATAAAAAGAGGAGAAGCCAACAATCTTACTTGCCAAAGAAAACTGATGTTCTTAATCTCAGGAAGCTTATTCCGTCACCTTAAAATTTTTCTACAGAAACAAATTCAATTATGAAAAACCAAGAACATGAATTTAAAATAACAAATAAATTTTAGAGGGAAGAATAATAGTAACTCTAACCTTTTAGATAAATAAATGAAATGATACATTTTCAAATAGGGTGGGTTTTATAGGTTAGACACTAAATGTAAGTCCATAGGTTTAAGTGAGGATTTTCTTCAAGTCAACATGACATTTTTCCTAGTATTGATGGATTCTTATGAATTTCTATTAAGTGTAAACAAATGCATTCAAATTTTGTATTTCTAGGTTTATATGTGATACATTTTTCTTCCTTTTATGCTTAATATGTGAAATTTTAATGCATTTCCAAAATGAGGAAAAGAAAAGAAGTGAGAGATCATAGTTATAAAAAAATGAATAGTCTTAATAAATAATGGTAAATGAATAAAATAAAAGCCTAATTCATCTAGGCTTGCATCTAGGTGAAATTTAATCTCAAGCCTAGATGTAATTTCAAATTATCCAAGTTAAATATTCAACCAAATTCAAAATACAAAATCATTAATAGCCCTAGGTACCAAATCACTAAACCTTAAGCATTAAATCGAAATCTAAAATTTGATCATGCTTTAAAATTTATGCAAATAAAATATAGGTGAAAAGACTTTGGCCTTGATGAAATTTGATTATTATCAAGCCATTTTCATATAGTGAAAGACAAATTCCTAGCACCTAAAATGTAAGAAAATGATGAACAATGAACAAGCCATCTTTATATCACATTTCTAAGCCAGCTGAAGCAAATGACTAAATACTAAAGGAAATTTTAGATTTGAAAACTTGCCCAAATAAGAAATATGAAGCAACCCTAATAGTTGAAAGATTTGACCAATATAATTTAAAAGAACATGTAGAATGGCCAAAACTTAAAATAAAATAGATTTTGTAGACAACATACAACAAATAACAAAGCATAAGCAATATGATAGATGCTTCATAGATGTTTCAGTTCATAATAAAGAATGAACTCCTATTTCCCTAATCATAAGGTACACATTAATGATAGAAAAATATAAAAAGTTTGAATGATTTAGTAGTTAGAATATCTAAATCAAGATGGTTAAATGGAATGTGAGTCATACCACCTAAAATTAACAGTTAAAACACTATATATTCTTCATATATTGTCATTCATCACACTATAAATTATCATTCATCACATAATAATGGTAAAATTCATGAACAACATTTCACAAAATGGGTATAAAACTCATCCACATATATATAAGAAGCATAAAATATAAAGGAGGAAAAAACCCACCTTAAACAGAGACGAGGACGACAATAAAGACGATGACAACAAGGAGGACAAAATCGACGACGACAGGGTGGACAAAACCAAAGACGACAGAGAGGAGAAAACGAAAAAAAAACAAATGACAATGAAGGAGGAAGGGGGCTGTGGTAGTCTTTATGTTAAACGAAAATGACGTTGACGTCATTTTTGTTTTATTAAAAATGTTAAAGCCAAAGCAAACGACAATGTTTAACTTTCAATTTTACCAATGGTTTAACGATTTGTTGGTACATTACTAACGAAATATATTTCCATTGGTAAACCCTGCCGCTTATTTATGCCGCTAAGCATTCCCACCTATTTTTTCGATAGACATCGCCCTTCTGTAGTTATATTCTGTCGAAAAAATTGCTGGAATAATTTCCCTCCACCTTTACCCACAGATATTTTGTCTGTCAAAAAATTCAATTTTTCCCAATAATGTTACCAACGAAAAATTGTAGAAAATTTACTGTAGTTTTTTTCGATAATTTTCTATCACTAATTTGTAATTTTCTTGTAGTGTATAAATATAACCAAAAAATGTCATAAAGTGAAAGAATAAGTGTCATATCTTAATTAACATGAATAATCATCCTAAAGACACTTAAGCCATAAAATTCATAAGTTACTATGCCTTTACAATTTAAATGACCATATTCAAAGCTAACTAATTGCATCCAATTGTTTCCATTAACACATTCGCATAATGCAAACATCATGCAACAAATAATCAAAAACTAACATAATACAGTTGCAAAATCCACGTACAATTGATATGCATTCCATATACGTCCCCACACTTGAACAAAACATTTTCATCAATATAAGAAACAAAACAATACAAATAAAGATAAATAACAATAATGAAAAAGTTAGAGCAAGAAAGCTTATAAAGATTTCCACAAGTTCCATGTCTTTGATCTCAAGTGCATAAGTTCGTGGACTAGTTATATTAACCTTGAGGAGTAGACAACATCGTCAATTTCACCACAGTTGTGTTGAATTTTGCTTTCAAGACAGTGGTTATACCATGGCACAACTATTCGATAAGTTTTATTCCTTACTATATCTTTATTTTCATTACAATTTTAAGGTAAAATTTCCCAGTAAAAATATACAATGGTTGAATCATTGAACAAAGTCTTAGTTGACCTCTCTAAACTCGAACCCTTAAATGAACCAATTACAAATGTTAGTCCTAAAATTTCTTATTTTCTTTGAACAACTAAAAGTATATTTTGTGTTATTTACTAATATTCCATCTATTAAAGCCATAACTCTGAAACTCCTACTATAGTCACTAAAGAAGAAGCTATGATGAAGTATGAAAAAGATAATAAAACAATCAGAGGACATCTACAAAACCACTTGAACAACTTTTTGTTTGTTCTCTTTGTGAATAAAAAAATTTGTTAAGATTATTTAGGACACCCAAAATAAGAAGTATTGGGTAGATGATGCTAGAAAGAAAAAAAAGTGGTGGGTAAATGGTTACAATTTTAAATGTTGGATGACAAATTAGTGATGGAGTAAGTTCATAAATATGAGAACTTGGTGGCTGATGAGCTAAGTGACATAATGAAGTTGTATGTGATATCGTAAGCAAATATGTTGTAAGGGAAGTTTTCACCATCCTGAAGTGATTACAAAAATCAGTTGAAGCACAATAATAAAGACATAGATCTCCAAGAGCTCATTATTCATATGAGAATTGAGAAGACTAATCTCCTTAAAGATAAGCTCAATTTTGTTTCTTCTACATCTGTTAAAGCTAACTTATTTGAGTCTTCTTTTGGTACTTTTAAGGATAAGTTCAAAGGTAAAGGCAAGATGAATCAAAAGAATAGGTAACAAAAAAAGCAAAAACAATTGAAGAAAGTTGATGCAGGAATTCAGATGAAGAAGGTGACCTGCTATATTTATGGCAAACCAAGCCATAAGGCATATAAGTGCCATCTTCGTAAAGGCTAGTAAAACCAAGATCAGAAGCCTGTTTGTAATATCCTAGTTCGATGATTGTATTGTGCAACATGTTGTACATGTATTTTATAAAGTATGCTTTATTTATGGTGTGCTAGAGTAATTTAAGCGTTTAATTTTATTATTGAGGTTTTAACAGAGATCACAGATAGACTAGAGGCGATTCTAGACTCGATGGAAAATTTCTCGAAAAATTTTCAAAAACTTCGAAAAGCTACAAAATAAGTCTAAACGAATTTTAAAAGCCCCAAAATATGCTTTGGAGATTGAAGTGGTACTTTTGAATGAAATTTGGACGATTTCGGTGACATATAGTGATTCCGGATTCAATTTAAAAATTCTTCTGGGCAATTGAAAAGTTACCGAATAATTTCAAAATATGATGAAAAGCTCCAGAATTAGGATTGGAGTCCACAGGAACTAAAACAAATCAAAACAGAAGTTGGTTGGATAGAATTTGGGTAATCCAAAATTATTGGACTAAAATGCTCTTTTTCAAAAATAATGGGTATTGATGATTTTTAAATCCATTCAAAACTTTTAAAAGCATCCAATCAATAACTATTGACCCTAATTAGAGTATTTCATTGTCAATTTGAAAATTAGATGGTTGTGGAATGTTTTCGAGATTTAATTCGATTAGTTGGTCAATTAACCACATTAAAGGGTAATTTGGTCCTTTTGTACTAATTAAAGGTAATCTGGTCTTTTTATATGATATAGTGAATTGATGAGTCATTAGATATGACCAATGAGATGATGACATGTGTTTGATGAGTCATTAGTGATGACAAATAGGAAGGTGACATGTGTAATCCATTAAATGAGTATAAAAGGAAAAACTTAAAACATTTTGTTTCATTCTTTCAACATAAACGTGAGAGTGATGAGAGAGAAATGTGAGAGACAAAAATAGAAAAGGAAAAAATGAGAAGCCAGGGGTGAACATCGACCAAGGAGAGAGGAAGAAGAGTGTAGTCATTTTTTATGGATTTTGATGGTGATTTGGAGAAATCTTGAAGTATTCATCAAATACTCAAAAGATTAGAGGAAAAACTGGTCAGTTTCTTAGCTTAAATTTCTAATTTTTATGGTTTTTATTGATTAAGATGAATGCGTTTAAGATCAATGATGTCTTGGTATTACTTTGATGTTTCTTTGTATAGAATTAGTTGATTATGACAAGAGAGGAATGTGTAGTGAGATTATGTCTTATGTTAACTTGAACCAGTCCTAATGTTTTGACCATAACTCGGCCTATAGATCTCCAAAGTGAGTGATTCAAATTGGAGATGAAACTAAAGATATAGTACTAAAAAATCTAGAAGAAATCTAGACCTAATTAGGGATTAATGATATTGAAATTTGAGATTTAAAATGGTAACCTGATACTACCTCTGTGTTTCAACAGCTTGTGATATTTGGTACATTTTTCATGATTTAGAAATTGGAATGGCATGATTTTTAATGATATAGAAACTAGAGACCTAGGGGAACAAATGTTAGAAGACATCAAAACATAATTTGCGTTTACTATATGAAAATTAAGGAACAAGTGGAGGTATGGATTCTGGATTTGGGTCATAACCGTGACTCATCATGCATGATTGTGATATGGTGAATTAAATTGGGTGAGATTATGTTTTGAAGGAATTGGTAAGTTAAAATAGACAAAATATGGTAGTTAAGTGACTTTTGAAGTTAGATTTGGAAACGGTGACCAATAGGTTAGCCTATAGAAGTAAGCAGAAATATGATTAGCATGCGTGTTACACGATTAGATACAAATCTCGAAGTCGGTTAAACCAAATATATAGTTTTAATGCTTTTTCTTAATTTGGAAATAAATACCTATGAGAAATGCATTTTGTGTAGGTAAAGGAAAGTCAAAAATGAGTGAGTGTGCTTGACGATAAGTGTGCAAAATTGTGAGTGTATTTTAATTGTTTTATATGACTAAATTCTTTGTAAAAGAATTAATGACATGTGAGTGTTCTTTAAATTGAGTTTATGCAAATGATTTTCATTTGATCATAAAATGAATATTTATGCTGAGTTTTATACAAATGATATTTTACAAATGAATATTGCTAGCATAAGTATATGCTTTGGCAATATATGGGTTTTGATTTGAAAGTTAAATTTTATATGATTTGGAGTACATTGAAATAATTTACTTATGAATCCTCCCATACTTGATTTAGAAAATAAGATGAATCTTAAATGTAAGAGTTACTTTTGCCTATGGTACATCTATAGACTTTACACATGTTGGGCCCTGAATTTTATTTATTTATTTTATTAAGCATGATTTGAATAAATTTTGTGATCTTGCTAGATAAATCATTTTATTTGGAGTTTAATTAGCATGTCAATGTTGGGAGGATTTATTGCTTGGATTGATGGAATTAGAAGCATTAAATGGAGAAATTACGATTAAGTTAGAGTATAGCATGGTGTACGTTGGATTGAAGAAGTAAGAATGTATAAGGGCAAAATTGAGAGATCACTTAAGGTTAAAAGACATAAGGCTTATATTGGAGGGCAAAAGAGACATTGCATAATTTTAAAGAGTATAAGTTATAAGAAATAAAATTTTTGTCTTGTTGGAGGAGAGGGAAGCACAAAAATTGAAGGGAGAAAAAGAGAGAGAGGAGAGAAAGAAGAGAAAAGCTAGGGTTTATGAAGATCTTGAAGATTTTGAAGATTTTGAAGCTTCAACAAGTAAGTTATGCTTTAAATTTCTTTGGTTTAGTTAAATGAAACTCAAATGAAGTTGAATATGGGTAGAATGTTGTTGATGAATGATATAAGCAAGTGTTCTATTAGGGTTAATGATCACATGTTGCTTATGAATTTGTTTTGAGTGATTTGGGTTGAAATGAAGTTAAAAATGAAGTAGAAGAGATGGTTTAGGTTTAAGATGGGATATGTGTGAAACGTGGGAAGTTAAAATTTGGAAAATGAAACATGTTCTACGTATGCTTCTGTCAAAATTCATCACGGCCAACTCTCCTTGGTCCGCCGTAGCCAACTTGAAGGATGAAGTTCGCCGTGGCCAAGTCGGGGGTTCTCTGCGGCCAACTTATAAGTTTTCACGCGAACTTTTCCTCTCTGGAAAAGTCCGCCGTGACATACTTTTCTAGGTCGCCGCGGAAAACTTTTCAGCATAGAACATGCTTTGGTATTTAGAGTATATCTTTTCCTATAGTTATCAAAATGGAATGACTTTAGATTTTGAGTTAACTAGAGACATAGGGATATAAATTGTATGAAGGCATGAAGGCTAAATTCAATCTCTAAGCATTTCAATTTGCGGATCCAAGTTGGATATAGAATTTTGTTTTAGCATTAGAAATAGTTTAAATTGTTGAGGTATGACCTTCAGAGTGCTAAACCAAATTAAATGGAAATTTGGTTATTGTTTAAGGAAATCAAGAGAGGCAAGAGGATCAAGAGCAAAGACATCCCTAAGCAAATTTATAAGCACGAATTTCAAGGTGGGTTATAGTTTTATAGTGAAGTAATAGGCCCTTAATGTTTTCTTTCAAACGATGGAAATAATTGATTTCAACTATTTTATGAATGTACATTATATCTATTGAATGCTTTGAAAAAGTGTTATGTGTTTGGTATAAGCATATTGTGTTGATGAATTATGAAAAGAATGTGAAAATGATTTCTGAAGAGATATTGCGGTTGTCAAATCAAGTTTTGAAAATGTGCCTTTTTGGGTAACAAGTTTGCAAGATATGAAATACATGTTTTATGGGCTTATGGTGGTCCCCTAAGTTAAGTCAAGTGAACTTTGACAAAAGGCTTCTCCCGCCTGCCCGCTAGTGACATGGATCTCCTTCATAGACTCCCATAAGTTCACGGTTACGCAAGACCATTAAGTGGGATTGCGGTAGTATGTTATGTTCATGGCTATGTAGGACCCTTATGGGAAATGTGTAGTACATTCTGTTTTGGATCCATCCAAACCATTTTGATGTGCTTACGTGTTTAGGATTTGTGAACAAGTTGATGAATGCATAGATCGTGTTATTTGTGAATTGGATTGCATGAAGAAAACTTTGTGAAATATTTGTTTATGATTCAATGTAAATTATTTTCAACGATTTTGCTTGTTACTGGTTATAAAATTGTTACCCACGACCTTCAAGCTCACCCCCTCCCATTTTGTCCCATCTACAGGTGAAGAATATGAGATCGAGTGAAAGAGGGTCAAGGCATCACTTCAAGTTGCATATTTTTGTATTTTAAGCTAGATTTTTTAACTATGAGGCTTTTAGTTACATTTCAAGTGTTATTAGTTCAAGTATCTTATGTATTTTGGGATAATGAGATATAGATGTATTGTGGTTTGAAAAGCCATTACAGCTTTGTAAAAACTCTTATCTTTGATGTTAATGAATTATGAATTATGTATGGATGCCATTGAGTGGAAATGTTAATTTCCGTATGGATAAGGTTGAATTGAAATAGGGATACTTAAGGAAGTAAATGATTTGAGATGATGAATATTTGAACAAGAATTGTGTTTACATATAAGTAAGATGTGTTACGGAAAAAGAAAGATAGGAGATTGTGAAAAATGATAATTAGTTGTAGTAGTGAATAAATAGAGTAGAGATTTAAGAATTTGACGAAATAACACTGGTAGTTAAATTGTCATAAAATGATGTTACCTTAGAGGGAGTGAATTCGGGATAACTTAGAGTGAAAGTAAGGATTGGATAGATGTAGAGACCTAGGGAAGACTATGGAGTGAACCCTTCCCGAAAGTTCTTATTATGGCTAATTGTGCATCTTCGACGCGGCGAAGTCAAGCTTCTCACTGCGGCGTAATTATCCCGAGAGACGCTTGGGTCTAATGTGGAAAATTCGCCGCGGCGAACTTTTCCCGAAGGGGTTTTGTAGAAGTGCTCGTCCACACACTACAAGAACTTCTAGACCTAGGACCCAACATTTAGGTTTCATAACTCAAGTGTTGGACTCCGAAAATGAGGCTTACATGTTATGGTATCAAAACATGAAGGTGAATCAATAATGGTTAAAGTGTTTTTTTTATTGGATTAAGCTCGCATTTTATGATATTCTGGATTGTTGGCCTCTGGAAATGGGGTCCAACAGGCTTCACTTCTATAGTTATACCCTTTTTTCGAAACATGTTATCTAAATTCTTTTAAGCTCCTATCATGTTCTTTAGTTTTTCACTCCTCTTTATAAACCTAAACAATGATTCGTTGAGGGCATGGACCTTCTTTTTTAATGTTTAATTCTCATGCTTAATATATCTACTTCATGTTGCCATCAATGATTATATTATTGGATTCCTTAATGCTATAAAATTAACTTTTATCTTTTCAATCTATTTTTGCTTGCATCGAACTTTTTTTCAGCTTACTTGATTCCAAAAGATAATTTCTTGCTTTTCTTACTTATGATTTCTAAAATTTTGAATAGTTTATCATATAGCAAATCACCAACATTGTCACATGAGTTGGAGATAGATGTTATCTCATCTTGATTCGTAAAAGTAAACTATATGTGAGCTATCTTTTGTTTTAATTCTTTATTTTTAGATTTAATTTTGTCATCCCAAGTTAAGGCTTTAAGTGATTTCTTCTTGTCCTTTTTCCCTTTTTTTTTTAACTTATCATTGCTTTCTAGTAAAGGACATCATAAGTTCATGGCATTTGTTTTTTTACATTTAAAGAAGATAATGTTAGAGGATTTATGCTTTAAATTACCTTTAACTTAGTTGAAACCCTTTCTTTTGGAAAATTTCTTCTTTAAGAACTTCTTGAATTTTCTAGCGATTAAGCCAATATCTTCTTTATTTCATTCATAAATTGATTTGTCCTCCTCTTTGCTTAACTCTTCTTTTAAGGCTTTGATTTCTAAATTATTTTTATTTGAAAGCATTGCTTCTTCTTAGTCGTCGTTTCATGTGTAACAAGATATATAATAAATTCCTCTAATGTTAGTTTCTTAAGGTCTTTGGCTTTTTGTATAGCAGTTACTTTAACTCCCAAATCTTTAGCAGTGATCTAAGCAACTTTCTTATGATTTCAACTATAGTATAGGTTTTTTTAATACTTTTAAGAGCGTTAATAATATCAAGAAATTTAGTATATATTCTAGATATGCTTTTATCATGCTTCATTTGAAATTGTTTATATTGATGTAATACTATTAACTTTGCTTTCTTTTTTTAAAATTTTTTCTCTCATCTGTAACTTCTAAAATGTGCCAACTTTCATAAGTTTTTCCACACATATACTTTATTGACTTCTTTTCTTCCTAATGCATAGAATAGGATGTCTATGGACTTAATGTGCAAGTAAATTAATTTGTTATCTTGAAGCTTCCATTCTCCCTTTAGGTGTAGCACTTTTTGGTTATCTACAATTTTCATAGGAATAAAGTGACCATTTGAAACTATTTCCTATAGGTAAGTACTTTTGACCATTAAGACAAACCTCATCTAAATTATGCAATAGTGATAATCATTCCTAGCAAAGAAAGGTGCTCCACTAATGATTTATTCCTCTTAGGAAAATGAAAATCACGATGCTCCTAAATATGCCATTAAGATAGTTTCTATAAGATTTTGCTAAAAATGCTAGCCTAATAGACCTACTTAGATATCATTTTTTTAGTCCATAATGACACCTAAAAGGGGGGTCAATTGGTTTTTATAAAATTTAACAAACGTTTATAACTAATATAATCAATTAACAACAATCAATATAAATAAGAATGAAAAAATTACTTAATGTAAATTGATATTTCTTTATTTGATTGTACATTTATTTAATAACACTTAGTTATTAATAATACGAAATGCTTAAGATACTCACTTTAGTTCATATATGGTTTTAGGATTAATTTGAAAGCAAAGGAGTTAAAGTGAGTTGAAAGCACTATATTTGGACCTTTTTTCAAAGATTCACACTCACTTGTGTTTATAAAGAAAAAAGAAGAAGATTAAAAGCAAGAAGGAGACAATAAAAATAAAGAGTATGAAGAATCAGTGTGAAAAATGAGGGATAGGAACACTCTTGTCCACACCATTGTTTACATGGGCGTTAGACATCTTCACATGCTAATACAAGGTGTCTTAGGGCCGTGAGAAACCTCTCACACCTGTGAGTGGTCACTCATGGGAGTGACAAGAGGGAAAACTATCCCATTTAACTTGCATCTTTAATATAAATGGACATAACATGTGACAGTTGAGGGTTATGAATGTTTTGGTGTTTTTGGCTAGGAAAAGAGGGTAGCTTTTGAGAGAATGAAGAGGGTAATGGAAGCTCTCAACTGTGAGAGGCCCATGGAGGGCTAGACATCCAATGTTGATTCAGAGGTGACATTCCTTCCTTATGATTATTGTTTTCTTTCTCTCTTTATGAATTGATTGTGTTATCATATGCGTATGGATTTTGGTTTTGTATCTGAATTATCGTATTCTCATTATCATTCAATTGTTTGTGTATGAACCTACAGATAATTTCATTATAATTCTTAATTGATATATTTGAGCATTTATAGCGACTAATGGTTTTTAATTATTCGGGGTAACATGACCTAAGTTAAATGACCCAGGCTTATGTGGCTATTTTGTTGATTAATCTGTTTTCCTAAATTGTAATATGGCTATCCAATTAAATGTAAAGAGCTTGTTCTAGGTTGTTCGATAGCTAGGTTTAATTAACGAGCTCTTTTTAATTAAACAAGACCTAAGGCGAAACTGGGTTTAACATAGCTTATTGTTAACCTATGATTAATAGTTTCTAGGATAGTTAAAAGAACAACAATTCAATGAAATAGGTTTAAATGGGTGTAGGATGAGATTGAACTAAAGAATCCGGTTGACAGTGCATCGTAACACTAGTCAAAATAAATTAAACCTTCTCCTATAGTAGTGGTGAGTCTAGGTCAATCCCAAAGAGAGTGTGTGTAAAGTATTTGGGCTTAGGGGGTTTGGTTATTTAGAAATAAGAAAATAATATGAAACTAAATTAAGGAAAACAAATTAAAGAAAATGTGCAAAGTGATGAAAGCAGTGAAATTGTTAGGAATCTGATTCTTTGATTTTATCTCAGCCTATACCTTAATTAAACATATTTTGATGATTTGTTATTTTTAAACCTCTCCTAGAAACTATTAATCGCAGGTTAATCTATTAACCCGAGTTTTCCCTTAAGTTGTACTTAATCAAGAAACGTTTGTTTATAAACCTAGTCAACGAATAACCTAGGATACGATCTCTAGATTCGATTGGGTAACCACATTACAAATTAGGAAATCGATTAATCAATGCAACAACCGCATACAATGTATCATTAACCTAGTTTATGTTATCCCTAATGATAATGAATCATTAGTTGTTACACACAAATTTCAAATATAACAATTACGGATTATATTAAAATTCTAGCAATAAGTATGTAAATAAATGATCAAATGAATGCACTAAAATTATCTTTTCACAATACCCAAATCCAGACACATCAAACAACTTTAAAATTACTAAAGAGAGAAAGAAACAACAAATACAAGGAAGGAATGCTTAACTGGGTTGTCAGTGTGGATATCGCCTTCGAATAGGCATCAGGAAGCTACCCCTCTATGGGTCTTCTTATCGTGGAGTGCTTACCTCCCTCTTCGTGCTCTACTAAAGCTCCTAAAGATCCCTTAAGATTTAGCCCAGCTGAAATATCTCCCTTGTTTTCTCTTAGCTTAAAAACACCAAAACTTTCATATTTTCAACCTTCACACTTTGTTTTACTTTATACTAAAAACCTAGGTTGTGTGGCAATTTATTATGCTGGTGAGTTATCTCTCATAGCCGTGAGAGGCTTTCTAGCCCTCCATTATTTTCAACTCACATTTTTCTCTTGATTTTGTATGCAACTGACACTTTGTTCTCCACTCACATTTCGTTCTTCACAATTTTATGATGCTATCCATGAAATTTAAGTTAAGATATCTTGCATGCATACAAATCCATATATAATCTATGCAAAATCCATGCATCCATATGTGAGTGAGTTATGTTTCCATGCTTCTTTATTTTCTTCTTTTGGACTGAATTTTCCAGATTTTCTTTTAGTCTAACAAACGCTATTTTGGAGAGCTTTTCTTGTCTTCTTCTTATTCCCTTAAGACAAGTGAATATTAATCTTTAGAAAATGGCCCAAATATCGTGCTTTCGACTTATATTAACTTCTTTGCTTTCGAATTGTGCCTAAAATCACATATGAGTGAAAGTGAGTATCTTAAGCATTTTTATAGCAATAATCACTAAGTGTTATGAAATAAATTCATAATCAATTAAACACATATCAGTTTCCCCCATATTTAGCTTTTGGTTGTCCTTGGCCAAAACATCAAAATTAAGCTCATAGACCCAAAAATCATTAGCTCATTTCCCATATATTCCAAGAATATATAATCATAAGTAAAGATGAATGACTTTCAAAAATCATAGCAAGAAATCAACATTCCAAGCTTTTACTCATGATCAATCAAAATTGATCTTCTTCAAAAAGTAAGTAATCTAATAGCAGACTCAAAAAATGTATTTAAATAACATATATCCATAGCTACACTCAACACCATTCATGATCATGACAATCCATAACGTTACATATCATTTCATTTCTCCACCTGTAAAGGTCACATGCAAAATAATGTATCAAATGACTTTAAAGGCAAGGCGAAATGTATTTAGGTCAAGTGACTTGAAAGCCTTTAAAGCTAGTGAAACAAGCAAAACTCAATATGACATCAAATGCAAAAACCAACATGCAATCACAATTGTGTACATCAACTATGATGAATGCAAAAATGAGTTTCACAAATTAAACTCGAGCTCTTATACACAAACCACATGAAGTATATACCAATCTGACGCAATCGCTCATGCAATTGATGACAATACATTGAAACCATAAAGAGTGACCCCGTCCAAGCCAATATCTACCTTATATTCAACATACTCAAATAACCCGTTCAATACAACTTTAGGTGGTTGCATTAAGTATGACTAACCTTGCAATACACATATAGACTTCCTCTTTGATAAATTTATTTAAACATTTTTTATTCTTTTTCTTTTTCTTTTTTTTTCTCTAATAAAATTCAAAATAAACTACATCAACATAGGAGTTTCAATGATAAGACATAAAATAACATTCCAACATCATAAGCAACCCACACATATACATACCTCCACACTTAGAATTTTGTCATCCAGAAACTCAAAAATCACAAAATGTTCCACTAGTTTTATGGCTTACGTAAGATATTTGGTTAAGTTTAAAAGTGTACAATGTGGTTTATACAAAAAGAAATATATAGATCTCAAAGGGGCGTGTCAAGTGAAAAATCATGCAATGGGTAGGCTATTTAGCTAATGTAGTTCAGAAAAGCAAAGAATGCCAAATCATATCCATATTAAAGCATATGATAAAAATGTGGTCTTGAATAAAAAATCAAAGCAAAATAAGGATGTACATGTCATGAAGGTCTCAAATTATTGAAAGGTAATGAGACTACTATGGATGTGTTAGTCTATTAAGGCTCAAAATCTTACTGGCATTGTCTACCATTAGTTGCTACTCTTCTAAAGATAATGCATATTGACCATTCACAAAAGTAAACGTACACGCTAAAGTTGCTATGAATTCTATAGTCAATTCACACTCTAATCGTGATTATATAATCCTATAAGCAACATAAAATGAGAAAATGTTTGTTTGTTTGTTTGTTTATTCTTTCTCTCATTTTGATTGAAACTTAAAACAAGCAAGAAACAAACTAATATGGAAACACATATGCATATAAAAGAAATGCGAAAATTTAAATAAAAGAAATTTATGTCTCTTAGTTTGCCTCCCAAGAAGCGGCTTTGTTTAGAGTCGCTAGGTCGACTCCTTTTCTCCTTATGTGACAAAATTATAGTCTTTAGGTATACTAGCTTGTGCTTTCTCAACGTGAGGTTGTCGAGGATAAGATCCAAGTTGATGGTCATTCAACTCCAACATTTCCCTATCCTCCAATTTTTAAACTCTATTGAGTCCATGCATTTTGGAAAGATCTTGAATGTCTCTTCACCTTTTTCTTCCTCATTTAATTCCTCTAACTTGCTCGGTAAAAGTAAAGAGTCATTCTCAACCAAAAAATGGAACTTAGTATTTACCTTTGAGTTAAAAGATATATCCTTTTATGCTATAAGCTCCTCCTGCACTTCTTGTTTGTGGCAAACAATTCCTTAAGTATTGCTCTCAAAATTCTCAAGCTCCTTATCACTCTGTAAGGTTTCTGCATGCTCTCAAAATTCTCAAGCTCCTCATTACTTTGTAAGGTTTTCACACAAACGTCTGTTGGGTACACCTCGGGTTGATATGACTACTCCTCTTCACTTTGCAATTCCAGATAATTGATATCTCCCTATCGAGGCAATGCATCTTGCTAGAACCATTTACATCCTACTAAAATTTTAGATTTCTCCCCATCGAGGCAATGCATCTTGCTGGAACCATTTCGCATCCTGCTAAAATTTCAAAATATTAACAGAAACATTATCAACTAATTCTTCTAAGGATGTACCTGAGTCTTGTTGTCCCTCTCAATTTTGGAAACTAAACTAAAATTACCTTTTCATGCTTCTAGAATTGTTGGATACCTGTTAAGTGTAATTTTCTAAAACAATTTACTTATTTTACGCTAAAAAATCGCAAGTATAAGGGTTGTGACTTGTAGTTAGAAAGCAGATATCAATCTCAAAGGGATTGATGCCTAGACACCACTTAATTCAAATCAAACTTTTTTTAAAAAACAAAATTATTTTATGGAAATAATTTAGAAAATTAAATTAAAATTAAAAAAACTAACAATGAATAATAGACAATACCAAAATGCAGAAAATTGGAATTTAAGTTTTTAATAAATAGAGATCACTTTCTCTTTATTTTGTCTCCCTCCTATTTTATTAATCAAATTGTATCTCACCTAAAATGTTCAATTGTATTAACTACCCTCTCTCAAGGTGTAATTAATTGTCCCTAATCAAATTAAGTGAAGTAAATTGAACCATCTCTCAACCTACCCAATCACTCTACCAATTTAACTAGTTATTAAGCTATCTTATGGATGATCAATTGAATTAGCTGAGATCTGTCTTTTAACTAATCAATTAACACGATGATTGCATGTCTATAGGTTGCTAACTCTCGTTGTACAATCCTACACAAATAACCTTACTCACTCTCTTTATTTATTGCAAGATATAATTATAATCAGCAATCATCAAAGTCAACTTTCATTCAATTCAATAAAATAGGAGTTTAAGAAAATAGTTCAAAAGTAATCCCTAAAATTAAATTAGCCACCTATATTCTCCATAACATCATCAACACTCAAATATTCCATTTTACAAAGATTATAAGAGATAAAAACACAAGAAATTGAATAAAGAAAGCTTCTCTTCTTTGCCAAAATCTAAACTTTTGGACGTTGATGTGCTATTTTGCCTATTGTTGTTGATAATCCTTAAATCTTCACCTTCCTCAAGAATCAAAACTTGTATTCTTCACTTAAGGAGGCCCTTTTCTATAGAGGGTTTCATCCCTCTCTCATCTATAGAGGTTTGATATGTTTTATAGTCCAAAAGCCCTAAGGTTTAATTGAACCCCACATAAGGTCTCAGATTAAACTTCCCAAGTATGTGGGAATTGGCATGATTCCGACGATCATGGGATTATGCAACGTAATGTCTCCTCTTCTCTTCTCCTCTTTGTTCCCTAGTTTAATTTCCAAGTTGCTCAATCTTCATTTCGACATAAAGATAATCAATTCTTGCCTTAAATTAGTATCAAACATCAAAGAATGATAATGAAAATCAAACTAAACGAAAACATAAAAAATGAATTCTAAAATACAACAATAATCATCTATTATGCAAGAAACACATGCTAATTACTTAGAAAAACATAGACTAATGCACAACTATCAACTTCACCACACTTAAATCTTTGCTTGTCCTCAAGCAAAATAAATACAACCAGTCAATTCTATCACTTCATTTTCACAAAGATCAAGGGATACAATTCCTCAAATTTTAGCCAACTCAAATATCAAGTTAATACACATATCATGACTATTTTTCATTAGTGTACATAAGCAAATTCAAAAAAATGGAACCATCACTCCAAGATAAGTATGAACGCAAAATAAATCTTCCTCACTATTTTTCACTCATTTCTCTTAAGTGTTTGATGGTTAGTGTTTCGCTCAAACTTCCTATAGAAAACTACCCTACCATAGGCTTGCTAATACACCAATTCTCCTCTACAATGATTGCATGCATAAATAGATCAAAAGGACTTGTTTAAGGATATAATATGGTAAGGGTTAAGGTGGGTAAAGAGGGTAGAAGGTTTAACACAAGCATGCATAAAGTGAAAAGTGGGTGAAAAGGGATAACAAAACAAAATTTCTAGATACAAAAGTGTAATTATGCTAATACTCTACATTTATTTATGCTACTTAAGTGTTCTTCCCTTTTTCTTTTCATTTTTTTCTTTTTCCTTCTTATTCTTTTCTTTTTCTTAATATATAGAAGAACCTATGAATAAAATAGTAGCTAAATACCATGTGATTCATAGGTAGAAGTATCCTCAACTCATCTCAGTAAAAATTTCACAACAATCCCAACTAAAGTATTACTTAATACTCAACTAAGCTTGTGAATGGTTAGGTTAAAGGGGTTTTAGGTTTTAAAATTTTTTGTTATTTTAAGAAACAAAAGGTTAATGCTCAATAGGGTAGCAAGGGGTAATCAAAGGGTAGGTCATTTAAGCCAATGGTTAACATAACAAAAGGGCCTTAATCATCTCTATTAGGCTTACATCTGGTAGACCTAAACCGATTCAAAGCAAGTTTTGAAGGTAATAACCTAAGGAACCATCAAATAATAAAGAAATAGAATGACTATAGATGGAGTTATATAGGCTCAATCCTTACATTGGCTCAAATGAAAATTCATTATGCATCTCTACACTACGTCATTACTCAAATGTCAAATTGTGAGCAAGCTTATGTAACCAACTACTTTTCATCACTCAACATGCCTCGTTTTCTACTCAAGTAGCCTAATCCAAGTTTAAGCATTCATTCAATCTCATTTTAATGATTATGATAGAATCTCGTGGCAATACCGATTAAAATGATTCAAGGGCGGTTCCATCCCTTACATAAAATAGCACGATATGCCTAAAAATGCATCCTATGTAATAGAATGCACACAGTGATTAACACAATGTAATTAACAACACAAGTGTCACCTCCTCATACTTAAAGAACGCATTGTCCTCAATGCGATAAGGCAACCATAAAATAAAGAAATTGACATCAAACCAAACAAAAAATAACATTAAACGAAACAAAGAAATAACAAAATTTAAAAGCAAGGTAAGAAAAGCTTATAGGGATTGTGGTGGCGACGATGTTGGTGAAGGAACTTCAAAATTAATTGTTTGAATGAATTTGAGGAACTTCTTCTTCAAGTAGCGTTGCTCTTTGTGAACTTGTCGCATTTGGGTGCTGAGCTCATTGAGTTGTGATGTCATTTGCTACTGATTAGAGGCCATCTAGTCGAGGATTTGTTGAAATCGGTCGACTTCCTCTGGTGGACTTGGTTCCTCCTCCACTGCTTCTTCTGGCTCTAGGATTGCTTAAGATGTGGAGGGTCGGGAAGTAGTTGTATCTGTGCCCCTCCTGTTCTTCACTGCAATACGCGTTAAAGGATTTCGGAGTTGTAAGCACATTTTCCACATAAAAGCTATAAAACAAAGCCAAAGTAGTTACAATATGAGACATGCCAAAATAAGAGCTCTTTTCATTAACAAAACTCACTATTGATCAAAAAATCCTGAGAGGCATATTGATTTTTATTTTTTGATCCATGCACCACCGAAAGAAAAGTTGTTTGACCGAACATTTATTACTTTCAGTTTTATTAAACACTGTTAAGCATATAAATTTATGCAAAAGTAAATGCTTGATAGTACGAGTTAAAGTGTTCGATGCATTCCTAGAGTTAAAATTTTCTTCAACTGTTAGAGATTTCTAGTAATCATCCAGATAAAAGTTATCATGAACATCTAAAACTTTAGAGTTTGAAAAATCGAATAATGCACGAATGACATTATAATCCAATTTATAAACATTAAAAGTCATCGTGATCATCTAAAACTTTAGTGTTTGAAAAATCGAATAGTGCATAAATGACATTACAATCCAATTTATAAACATTGCCAGCTAACATAAACCAAAAAACATCCATTTTAGTGTTATAGCGGACTATATTGAAAAACTCTATAGTCATCATAGGGTAAATAGGAACGTCACACCGAATGAACCTATTCCAACCTATGTTAGTAACTAATCGCTCAATTTTTTGCCTCACTACTATGGTTTCTAACAATTGAAAATCAAAGTATCGAGGAGTGATCAATTCCCTATCTCTAAGGTCTCTAAAACACGTACATTCTTCCTCCGAATAAATGGGGAATGGGGCAAGAAAAAATTGCCACTAAATCGGACTTACCTTCATCGGAGGCTTGAAGGCATAATTCATTAATCAGTTTTCGAGTTGCCATCTTCTTTTGTGCTATTGGAGGATGAAAACTTGCAAAAACAAGATAAAGAGAGGTGAAATCATTTTTTAGAGAGAGAGAGAAATTTTACCCAAATCCTTGTATTTTTGAATGATCAATGCAAGAGAAGAGTAAAGGATTGTAAAATTAATGAAAAGAGATGAAGAAAATACCAAGAATCTAGAGGAAAATGAAGGATTTTAGAGAGTGGGAGGAGAGTTTTTGTAGGTTAGATAGAGAAGATGTGAAAATTTTTGAAGAATTTATGAAAGAAAAAAGGAGAGGGAAACTTAAAATTTCCCTATAACGGAATTCCCACGATCGTGGGAATACCCATCATTCCTACGATCATGGTATTTCTCTCTAGAAACTTTCTAGAGAGATTTCCCATGGTGGTGGGAATACTGCAATTCCCACAATCGTGGGTTTTCTATCCAAAAACTTTCTAGAGAGAATTCCCACAGTTGTAGGAATCACACTAATTCCCACGATCGTAGGATTGGGTAATTCTTCCACTTCTAAACCTTCTTCCAAGCCTAGAATGCATTCTCAGTGATCCCCCAACCTACAAATCGATCAAAATAATATTATTAATAAGAGTTTCCAAGAGAAAACAAGTTGAAATTCAAACAAAATCCTAATTCACATCAATCAAACTCAATTTAGACACAATCATAACTGAATAAATCAAACAAACAAGTAGACAAAGACAAAAAAAATAAAATTTTATGGGTTGCCTCTCTTATAGCACTTCTATTAACGTCAGTAGCTTGACTCTCCTTTTTGCTCATGCTAGCTTAAATAAATAGGGCAATGATAATGCATAAATTGATCTCAAACTCTGCATTTGAGCTACCCTGATATGGATTCCATCTTTCTTGTGGTTTTCCTTCCTTCGCCGTCTCCTATGCTATCATTTCTTTCTGAACGTGTTCCTAGGGTCCTCAATATCTTCACACCCTCCTCGGGGTTCATGTTCCTTGATATCTGTTCGGTGTAAAGGAGAACAATAGTCCTTTTTTGAAACCTTGAATGTGAATTGCTCCTTTCTTTCTTTGAAAACTCGAATGTGAATTGCTCCTTTCGTATTCTCAATGTTAGTTCACCCACATCAGCGTCAATGAATGAATGATAAGTAGTCAGGAACGGTCATCCAAGGACTATAGGGTTTTTGCATCTTCTCCAAAATCCAGTATTTAGAAATCTGCAAGAAAGATGAATCTATCAATCTGTACTTGCACGTTCTTAATGATCCCCTTCGGTTAGTGCACTATTATGTCGACCATATTCACCAATATCTTCGTGGGCTCTGACTTTCCTAACCATAACTTTTGACTAAAAGTATAGGGCATCATGTTGATACTGGCCCCCAAATCTGCAAATTCCCTAGCTATATTAACTCCATTTACACTGTAAGGAATGAAAAAATCCCCTGGGTCTTCTTTCTTTTATGCTATGTTTGGACATCCTTTTGATATATGCTTCTTCACCTCTTTCTTAACAGTTCTTTTAACGTTATCTTTGTTTGGAGTTGATTCGTTATATCCTTAATCTTGCTTAACTTAACCTCCTTACAGTTCTTTATTGCTCTATTTAAGCTTAACTTCCTCTGTCAGAATTTTACCGACAGATATAGTGTCCATCGGTGAATTTTATTCAGCATCGATTTGTACCTACGATAATGTATTCTGTCAGTGATTTCTTGACAGTCTGCACTTTCCGCCGTTAAATTCAGATTAGTGATTTTAAAAAATCAAAAACGATGTTGTTTGGATTAATACCAAATGACGTCATTCGGTTCGAAGTTAAAGGAACCTTAAACCTTCCCCCTTATTTTCTCCTTTCTGTTTCTTCTATATTTTTCCTCCTTGCATCGCCGTCTGCATCTCCTCCTGTCGCCGTCTGTCAAAAGTCTACTCTCTGTCGAATATCGTCTCGCTGTCACTGTCACCGTCACCATTGATGTCTGCAGCTTCTCCATTTATGTAAGCTTACAATTACACTTGTCCATTTGTTAAGTTTTGCATTACTACAAAGATTATGCCATATCATTGATGCTGGTAGTATTGGGGTTTTGAGACTTCTTAAATCAAATTCTATGTTTATTGCTCTGATTTGTTTATTGTGTTGATTAGGGTATGAATTTGAATTGATTAGGGTATGAATTTGCTGAATTTGATGTGTTATGTGGTGATATATAGTTATTTGATGTGTTATGTGGTGATATATAGTTATGTGCACGTGAAGTGTGCTTTCACGTATTTAGAAATAAATGAGGTAACTCCATAGAAATTATATATGAAGCATAAGTGATTATAGGATATTCAATAAAATTTTAATACATATTAATAATTAATTTACTAATAATAAAATGGTATTAAGAATCCTTAAATTAGAAGACATAATCGTTATTCTTTAGTTTTGTAGAATCATATATAAGCAATACTTATAAAATAGAGAAACTATTTAATATTCTCTTCTTCTTTTTTGCCTTTTCCAATTACAAAAGAAAAGTGTAATTACACATTAGTCCACATTTAAAAAAAATTATAACATTCTCTCAATTGAGTAAAGCTAATTAATTAAGATTTAATATATAATTTTTAGAAACATTTTGAAAACAATTTGATTGGGTCAAATAGTAAATTTAATAAGTTTGTATGTAGTTTTAAAAAATTAACATAAAGAACTCAATTCAGTGAATCATTTATACTAAACCGTAGTAGTTAATATGTTGTAATAAGCGTACAAGTCATTGTCCTAATATGCTCTAGGCCATGTCAATGTAATAAGGCTACTCTATGTACCCATTTCTGGTTTATCAATTAATTACTTTCAACCTTAAAAAATATATTACAAGTCTCCATAATCATGAGCATAAACAAATCACTAACTAAACTCTTTAGTAGATAGTGGCATAGTGTGACTTATATTGATGACTCGTAAAATCATAAATCATATATAATCAAATTATTCCAATCTCAAAACATGATCTATGAGCCATAAAAAGGACCATTAATCCTATACAAAGATCAATATCCAAAATATAACATGCATCATAAAAAAGTCCTTAACCATAAAGATCAATTGTGGAATAAACCATTTCCTTCTATCAACAAGTTATAGTATATCTAGATAAAAAAAAGAATCTCAAATGTACATGTATAAGAAAGACAATCATATACATGAATCTCAAACATCATTATACAACAAAAAAGTGTAAAATTCACAACTTTATTAATCTTAAGTACCATGAACATATAAGATACAACTAATAAACTCCCACTATATCGAAGCATCATATGATAACATAATACCTATATTGCCCACTTCTTTAAGAAAAGCTATAAGACTAAGCCCCATAGTTAGTGGGTTAACTAACATATTTATGGTGATAATGTACTCATAAAATGTACCACCATTGTTAACTCATTCTTAAAGTTTAAAGTACTTAAGTTCAAAAAACTTGACATACTTAGCTCCATTAATGTTCTTTATATTCTTGGAAAAGAATATAGTACATGATTTGTCAAAATGAATTTTAATAGTATTAGAAACTGAATCAACAATCATAGGTCTTCCCATGTAGTTCTTCAACAACTTGGCATATAATCTTACCTCATAACTAATTATAATATCATTTTTTGTGGTTAAAGTCACTATAATAGATTAGTTAGAGCTTTTCTAAGGATCAAATGATCTAGCTAATATTAGTAAACTTATTGTCATGAGAGCATCACTAAGATTAGCATTGACATATCTAATAATCTCTAGAATCATCTACACATCTATAAATCATTAGTAATCATTAGTTTTGATTATAAATCACAAGACTTTCTTCATTGAAACTCAATATTCATAATCTTAATTTTTCAAATACCTATCAAGAATAGTAACTACAGAGGCAATGCTAAGTTTACTACATACCTATGAATATATCAAGTTCTTAATTGCATTATTGAAAGGAATATAATTCTTCTATACTTTTTTTGGTTTATTTTTAGGACACTGCTCTTTGCTCAAGTTATCACTTTTGACTATAAAAAATATACCAAGCCTGCTATCCTATATGATAAATATCTTAAAAATTGTATCAATATAAACTTTTTTATATAGGCTTAAAAATTTCTTAGATTTATCCATATGGATCTTTACACTGAGAACAAATGGTGCCTCCTAAGATCTTTCGCATCAAAGTTCCTTGAAAGCATCTTCTTTATATTCTTCAACATGCTAAAATCAACGTTCGCTAGCAGTTTGTCATCTACATATAAGAACATAAACACAAATTTGATTCTACTGAATTTGAAATGTATAAAAGAGTCAAGTGTATACTCTTTTTGAGACTAGTGAGAAAGTTTCATTGTAGCTAACTAACTTTTTCTAAGTGTACGCTTTAATTATAAACATTACTTTGAACCTCGCAATTGTATCTTCAATATTTATCTTGATCTTAAACGTCCACTTACTACTAATGGGTTTACATTTATTCGGACTATAGAATAATTCGAAACATCATTGTTTTTTATAAACTACATGTTTTCCTCTATAATCACCATCCATTTATCGGAATGATTACTTCTTAACGCTTTAGCAAAGTTAAGGTGATTTGTAATCTCTTTTGAAATATAGTCAAACTCACTCATATAAATAATAAATTTTTAAAAAGGTATTGGCTTTTTATCTTTTTATTAACATCTTAATAGTGTTATATGATCAAGTTTAGCATCTACCATAATCTAGTCAATAACATTTGTGCCACCTCCAACACTAAGAACTAAAGTTGAATCTAAGTCGTCCCTATTTACCTATGGAAGTACCTTAACAACTCTCTTATGAATTATATATAAATGTAAATGTAAATTGTCATTGGTCAGGCTTAGGTTTACGCTTAGGCTTCTTAATTACTCCAGCTCTTAATAATTCATCTTTTACATCATTCTTTAGAAACTTTACAACTAATGATTTTACATCCAATAAACATTCA